>BMAW01115783.1:123533-136863 GCA_019974015.1 Nephila pilipes | reverse complement strand
CGTGTGTGCGTGCGTGCGTGCATACGTGCGTGCGTGCGTGCGTATATATCTATATCTATATATATATATATATATATATATATATTTCAGTCCACTTACAATATATTTTTTTATAATTAAAAATGGAAACAAAACTTCTGTCATGAATTTTAGCATTGTTTGAAGATATTTGTCAACAATTTACTATTTTAATTTTAATGTATAGTTTTTAAAAGAAAACAATACTATTGATGTGTTAGAGTATACTTAATTTGCTTTCACAACTGAATGCGACTAATCTCCAATACATCGATAAATACATTTAGCTAACAAATACGAAAGGAAAACATTTTGAAATCATAATGAAGAATTCCGATTCAGAGCTAAAATTCTATATCACGAAATACTCTTCGATATGAAACCAACACATCTGTAGAATGTTTCAAACGTTATTTTGAGCATTTCTATGACAACAAGTTACGTCATTTCATTATTGATTTTCTCATAAACTTCAAAATCATTTAACGATTGTCCATAATATAAAAATTGTACATAGTTTGATGAAACTGATTGAAAAAGAAGATTATTTATTAAACACACATTAATATATTATTTTAGTAAATTATTGAACTATTAGGTGGACTCTTTGCATATTTGGGATTGACCATTTCTCAATCAGCATCTGTTTCAGTTGTTGGGTCAACCCCGAAGGATGTAATCGTGCCACAAGGCATCTCCCTAAGGCATCTCACATTTGTTCTATGGAATTCAAATTAGGGGAGAACACTGGCCAATCCATTCGAGTGATATCTTCACTTTCCAGTACCGGCTTAATTTCAGCAGTCAAGTAAGGTCGAGCATCGTCATCCATAAAAATGAAGTCTGGTCCAATAGCACCTCGGAATAGACACACATGAGGAGAATCACTTATTTACAATTGCGATCTCCTTTTACAGAATCTCCGTCGAAAATGTGTAGCGCAGTCCCACCTGTTAAGCATGAAGCCTTCCTAGACAACAATTTCAGGATAGCCATAAAGGTCTCTTTCCATTATGTTGCTGGGAGTAAACCGTGTCCCGACCTCTCTCCATATTAACTGGAGTTGAGAATCGCTTGTGGTACTGAAACAAGTCTCAAGCGTAAAGAAGACAAGACTCCATTGATGACATGTCCAGCTATTGTGCTCCTTACTCCATTCTAAGCGATGCCACCGATGACCTACTTTCAAAGGGATGCAGCGTTCAAAACTGCGGGCGAATAGACCACCTTTTTGAAGGCGTCTGCTAGAATAAACCACAACATTTGTCCCCCTGTTCATGTGCATGGTTGCTGAACAATGGCACTTGCTGACTGGTATCGGGCTCATTTCTTCTGCAGAATGATATATTGGTCACGCACTGCATTTGTTTTCCTAGTGTGGCCACCATCAACCTTTCTAATAGCTGTACCTATGGTTGGGAAGGCTTTCCAAGAGCGCGAAACGACTTGTTTGTTGATTCCGAACTCTTATGGTCAAACTACACCACTTTTATACCTTTCCGATCATTTTCCCACGTGTTAAGTAGTGCAGCTGATTTCTTCTAGTCATATTTCACGAAAGATCTCACTTGTACTTGCAACGAATGTCTTTAGTTACGCCTCCTTTCTTCCTTTTATTGTAGTCTTGAGCTGCGCGAGTTGACCTCACGTGTTTTGAGTACGCTTACGTCACTTTCCTGTCATTTGCATAAGCATCACCTGTCTACTGAATTGCGTGTTCGTAATACTGATCGCAATAACCTCTTTTATGTAATTCCATGAGTATCTGCTTTAAATTTACATTGTTGCTAAAGGTTTGCACGCCAGTGTCTAAACGAGATAGTCTATCATATCAGGTAGCTCCTGCTGCAGCATATTTACAGTTCCTTCATATTTTCACTTCATGATAACAAAATACGCACTCTAATTTCTCTGAAGGCATACCAAAATTGAAATGGACACTCTGACATCACAGACATTTCACTAACAGATTTTCCACAATGATGGCAAACGAACATTTCTTGGCGTTTAAATTCATTAAAGTTGTTTTCCTCCATGGATTTTATCTAGCTTAGAGATAGCTAGATAAAGTCTAATTTTGAAACCATTGGACAATAGAAGCTTTACATCACTATCAGATTCTACATATAAGGGGCTTTGGTCGGATGTCATTAGCTGTATACTACATATATGTATGTGCGTTTACGAGTACACTTACACATACATACAATATACATAAATATGTGTGTGTGTTAAATATATTATAATACGTATGAGAGGATATTAAACTTTCATCATTTCTAAATAAATTCTTTAAAAATAAGAAATAAACAAAAAATTTCGAAATAACTATTTTTCATCATATTAGCAAAGTCGAATTCATTCCCGAATGAACATTTAGAGATGTGATCCTGTGATTATAATTAAATGAGCATTTCTGAATATTATAATTTTTAACATACACGTTTCACGTTTATCTTTAACGTCTCTCTTAAAGTTATAACATTATTCATAATTATATACATTTTGAACATCCAAAATTTATATCATAATACTTATTTAAAACATGTAAAAATAAACTAACAATTCTTAAAGGTATTAAGATAAGAAATGTGTTTTGAAATCAATTTTAATTACCATTTCAGATAAAAATTTGAAATATAATTTTTATAGATTTTTTGAACGTATGAGACTCGCGATATTTGAAATTAAGCGCACTTCTTAAAATATTTTCTAATAAGATCAAAGAGAGAAAAAGACGCAGATACTTATTTTAGTCAAACTCTGTACTAGTGGTCCCTAAGCTATTTTGGTCGTGGAACCCCAAAATGTGTTGCCAATGATCGCGGAACCCTGAATACTTTTTAATTAATGACTTCTAAAAATTAATGTCTGATATTAAATGAAGCAAGTATTATTTTGGTATTTCAGATTTTATTGAATTAAGCAAAACTCCAAAAAAAAATCAATTCATCAAAGAAATAATTCATAAAAATGCAAAACATAAACTAAAATAAATGGAATTTTTTTTTTAATCAAATAAAATTTGTCTCGTTGAACCCACTTTGGGAACCAATGCTCTATACTATATCAACAGGTACGAAATGGTGTAGCTTAGGTATTGCATTAGAAGTCCATAGAACATTCATCTATCTAAAGAAAAAGGCACTTTCTTCGACTGGACATAAAAAACTTAAGACAAGTGCTCTTATGCTAATATAATATTCAAAAGATCTTCAAAGAAACAAAAATTGAATTGAAGAAAAAGGATAGTTAACATTTGCTATCTGAACGGAGGTGATATTTCAAAGCTTCGAAACCTTCCTTCATCATATAATAAATTATATGATTTTCTTTTAAAATGTAAAGATTTTTTCCCTAAAAGTTTTTTTAATGCATAATCATTTTAAAAAAAAGGTCTTACGAACTTTTTTCAAAAAGATTCCATGTTTATATTTTGAACTCTTTATTGAAGTCACTTTAATGAAGTCACCGCAGATATTTTATGTGTATCCTATCTTCAAAATAGGAGTGTTAAAAAAAAAGACTTAAAAATAGGAAGTCCTATTTTCATATATATTTTAAGTCCTATTTTCAAAAAAGACTTAAAAAACGATCTAACGCACTTTTTTCAAAAAGATTGCATGTTTATATTTTGAACTCATTAATAAAGTCACTTTAATGAAGTCACAGCAGATATTTTATCTGTATCCTATTTTCAAAATACGAGTGTTTGAGTATCTTAGATATTATTACCGTTCACAGTAACCTTATGGGTAGTGAGGAAATACTATTAATAAGCAAATAACTTATATATTATATAGAAATAATTAAGAGTAGGAAGTTTTTTTTTAATAAAAAGAAGATAAATTGATATATCAAAAAGAATAAGTAAATTATTGTAGACATATCCCTTGTTTAAAAATCACAGTTCATTTTATTTTTCTCTGTAACAGATTAGATATATTTCAATTAAAATTAATGATTCATTGAAATATATTGTGCACTAACCATAAGAGAATTTCTTGACTTTTAGCATAACTGCACTGATTATAAGTATGAAGACATTTTATATTTTAAATCTCTTAGTTAAAATTGATACATTTGTTTTTAAGAGGAAATGTTGAAATTTCAACTTTTATCTAAATATTTTGTTCACATACTATTTAGCACATGCTATAACTTGTAGAATATATTCAGAGAATAAAATTGAATAATTCATAAGTAATAGGTAAATATTTATGAAAAGAGAATAACTAACCTATATTGTTGTGAGATTACTGTAGAGGATGGGGGTGCAGCTTAGTTGTCAATCTCGACACCCGATAGTGTTTGAAAACTCTGAGGAATTTTGACTCTGCTGAGCGGAACGTTTAGTCATGCATTAATAGAAATCTGAACTATGTTCAACAACAAAGTAAATCCATCTTATACAAAAAAAATCAGTTATTACTTTTTGCTTTCACTTTTATAAAAGTAGACATTCAATTGAACTAAATCGCTCATAATTATGAAAGATACTTAAGGGAAGACATAAATGGAATTATTTGAATAAAAACATAATGTAATTCTGCTTTTAACTTAATTACAAATAGGAAAGAACTAAAGTAATTAAAGAAGTGATTGTTTATACATTTTATTATTTCAAAACATAATTAGCATACATTTTCTAACATATCAACAAAATATCATGCAAGATAATTATAGAAATATCGGAATACATGGTGTTGATGTGAATGTATTTGTGATAGTTAAGAATAAATGAATATATACTATTTTTTACTGTCAGTGCGATTGGCAAATTTACGCCAAAAGTTTTGGGAAATGTATATATATATATATGTATATAATTTGATTGTAATATAAAAAATAGAGTTATGAAGTGGTTTGTAATGTCTAACTTTCCTGGCCAATCACTGTTCTTGTTCTGAGAACTAATGAAATATTAGTAACTGCCAGTAGGAGCTGACATTATGCTTACAGTGGGAACAAGCCATTATTGTACTTGCTTCTGTAGAAGGAAGACTGTTTCTTGGATAAACAAACTACAAGTAGGAATTGCAGTAAAAAAAATTGATATTTAGTCAAAAGTCTTAGTTTTGGTTTGATTTGGTTTTATTAACGTTGCATCAGAAGCAACACGAGGGATATTATTAGTCTAGATGCAATGATATAAAATAAAAGAGTAGTTGGGACTACTGGAATAATATATAAAATTACTGTGTTACGAGAAATTAGTCGTTCCTATACTGAAATTAAAATAGAAGTGAGAGACTCAGTGACTACATCTGGAGTTTCAAAGATTTGTTTACGATATCAGGAGACAAATTCAATAAGAAACAAAGCTGGAAATGGCCAGAAAAGGTACCCCACATCTGTTGATGACAGGAGAATGAAAAGACCATATCTCCAAGATAGAAGAATGTCATCAAAGGATATCAGAAGTGTTCTGAATGTTGTTCGTATTTCTTTCAGTCCAAGAACAATCAGAAGATTAACAGATGTTGGACTAAGAAGTAGAATTCAATGAAAAATGCCTTATTTAAATTTAGGCAGGCAAACAATGGTTACAGAGGGCAAATGAATACATTAATTGGACAGAGGCTCCATAATCAGTGGTCACACATTATATGGAAAGGTTAAAATAATATATCGTTATTAGGTAGTGATGGGTTAAAATATGTAAGAAACATAATAGGAAAAAGCTTCATCCTGACTGTATTCAGGCAACTGTGAAGAAGTCCCTTAATGTTATGATTTGGGCATGCATATCAGCGGATAGTACTGGTTACCTCTATGTCATCGATGGGACTCTGAATGCCAGAAAACATTGACACTAATCTAGAACCAAATCTTCTATCTTCCATTATTGATCTATTTCACCAATAATGTTTCACTTATTTTTCAGCAGGATTATGCTCAGTACCACACAGAAAATTATCAAAAGACTGTTTTCGTACAAACAGCATCGAATTATTGTCCTGGCCAGGAAACGCTCTAGATTGAAATCCTATTGAAAACTTGTAGCACCATTTAAAAACTCTTGTCCGAATGAGGCATCCATGAAGTAAAAGGGATCTAATTGAGGCAATAATTGTAAAACTGTCATCATGTAATAACGAAGGAAGAGCTTTAGACTATCGTCAGCATCGATGTGAAGTCATAATAAAAAACAAAGATTACCCTACTAAGTACTGATAACTCACTGCAATCATCGGTATCTATTTTATATCGATAATTATTGCCACTTAACTCTTTTTGTATTACAAATATATGAATTTTGTTTTTTATATTGAATTCAGCATTATATATTATTTAAAATGATATATACGACTTTGCATTTTGTGAAACGTACCGTCATTTATACACATACAGAGTTCAGAAACATAAAAATTTCCAAGATTTTCTACAATTTTGGCCACCACTGTATATATATTAACTTAAGAAATCTATAAATATTTTCTTATTTGTAGTTTCATTGTTTAAGATATTGGATCACTTTCTGATAATAATTTCGGAAAATATGCAGATAAATTAGAATAAAATTGCACTTAAGTCTAGATGTATATAAAATAGAACTTAAATATTTTTTTTTCTTATGGAAAGAAGGAAGAAATATAAGATAATATGAACTTTTGTTGAAATTTATAAAACAAATATTCATACAAATATCGTAGAACATATTGTAATAAACTTGTGTTATCAAAAGTATCTTTCAAAATAAAATATATATTACGTTATTTATAATTATGTTCCCAAAATGTAATACATATGAAACATTATTGAAATAAATCACGGAAGAGGTTCTAAAAATAAAATAATACTTTTTGAAGTTGTTCCGTATATTACGATATATATAATAAAGAATCTATCGTAGTAAGTACAATAACATCTGCCAAGAAAAAGGACCCAGTAGATACATTATATCATCTGAATTTAAGCTTATAAAGACAACGGGAGCAACAGAAATCACTATGTATGTGAAATTCATGTCTATTCTAAGTCACTTTCACAGTGAAAGAAAGGCGGAACGAAAATGGTTCCGAAAAGAGATTGCAGTCCTTGAAAGAGAAATGTGTTTCGGTATAGAACTGTCACTTCGGAAAAAAGAGATAAGTAAAGATAGAACTCATCTTATTGAAGCATATAAGTGTCAAATGATGTTCAGCAGAATTCCAATTGAAAAAAGAGGAAACACACCAATGCTATAAAAGAGGAAATGTATTTATATTAAAATATCATGCCTTTCGAAGAATATACACTAAAGCTAAATTCTACTCTATTCTTTGTCTTTAAGGTGTCAAAGAAGTCGTAGTGGTAATAAAAAAGTAAAACATTTTAACTTAATTTATTATTCCTGTTCATAATATCAATTAAAACTACTACAGTTAGGATTACAAAATAGTCTGTAATTAAAATATGGAATGTAATCAAGTGAAGTTTTTAATAAGAAATAATTTTATCCGTTCTTCTACATTACAATGCAAACATTTTCTTTTTTTTTTTGTAAGAAATAACTGCTTTCGAAAACTGAAAATTATTTTCTTATATTAATTCTTACAATACTAGCAAACGATTTCAAGATACTAATGATTTCAATACTTGTGGATGATTTATGAGACGATTTTATTTGTGAAATTAAAGAATGTTAATGCTAAGGAATATAGCATTTAAATTTCATCTGCTTCTTTCCTCTCATACGAAGATATGTAAAGTTTCAATAATTGCTAAGGAATAACCTAGATATCAGGATAACATTTATTCCAAATATTAATCGATCCTTATATACTTTATGTTAAAAATTCATTCTGAGTCATTCTGTTGAATTCTACAAAGACGGCCTTAAAATGGTCACAAAACGCTATAAGAAATGCAAAACTCTAAATAGTGATTTTACAGGTGAAACAATAAATAACAATTTAGTTTCTATCTTATTTGTTTTTAGTCAAAATGAAAATGTTATCATTACACTCTCGCACCATTTAACTACTTTTTCTTGTTTTTGCAAAAAACTTTGCATTCGCAAAAATCGAATGTGTGTATATGTGTAATTCAAGATCATAATATAAACATTTCAAAATATATATGCACTTTGATGATGGAGAGTAGTGTGATATATTCAATTTCTAAAAACAAACGATTTAATCTTAATGTGATACTTTTTTAAGATATTATCTGTTCAACTTATAAAGGCAAACGATTTAATCTTAATGTGATACTTTTTTTAAAATATTATCTGTTTAACTGATAAAGGCAGACGATTTAATTTAATGTGATACTTTTTTTAAGATATTATCTGTTCGACTTTTAAAGACAGACGATTTAATCTAATGTGCTACTTTATTTAAGATATTACCTATTCAACTTTTAAAAGCAGACGATACAAACTTAAAGTGATACCTTTTTCAATATTCTTTATTAAGAATATATTTTTTGGCAACACCAGATCATAGTTTTGATTTTAGATAATTTACTGGCAACGGATATGAAAAATAGTGTTGAGTTTGGTTCCAAGAGGTAAATACGAACGTTGATAAATGGTGCCTGTGTAAAATTGTGTACTTGAATTTATGTTTGAAAAGATATGCGCAAATAAATGTGATATCCTGAAAACAAGTCATTTTTATTAATATTCTTCAATACAGTACAGTATCAAGAATAATTATCCTTTATGTACTGATTGTTTAATTTTAATTATTATTACATATCTATGCTCAATATTTATTATAAGCTTGGTGTCTTAAAAGTTCAGGTATTGATGATTTGTGATTTCATTACACAAAAACATGTTTAAAAGAAATATTAATAATGTCCATCTCCTTCTTAAATTCAAAGCTGAACAGAGTTGCTTATATTTTAAGAAACGCGTTTCAAGATGCTGGGATAGCATTTTTGTATCTTATAAATGATGAATTTTTCATATCATGTATTGCTTAGGGATTTTTTCGTACACTTTGTTTTTTAAATAGAGACAGAAAAAAAATCAGAGAACGCGCAGATCAGGACAATAAGTTTCCTAGTTCAATGTATATGATTCGAAATTCCATATAAGTAATGAAACCATGCACATGCTTCCAAAATTTTTTTGGTGATTCTCTTATTTCAAGAAATATTTGGTAGCCTGATCAAAGCATCAAAGTATAAGATTCACATTTCTGTTTAATGTAATTATTGTTATATTTATAGAAATTGACTGCAATGGCTGTGTTTTGTCATTAGAATTTGATATATTCGGATTTTCTTGCGATTGCATAAGATATGCTTGTGTTTTTATGTTAAATAAATGTTATTTCTCTCAACTTAACTTTTACCTTCTAAGAATGAAAGAAAAATATTTCCGTTCACCAACCACTAATAAAACCATCACCTGAATGTTTCTGCGGAAATATATAGTGAACAAAGTTCTTGAAAATAATCACGAAGTAATAGATGATCTGAATATTACCTTTACTAAAAGGATACAAGAAGTAAATTCCGCTGTAAACGAATGCAACTTTATCTCCATGATAGAGTTGAGTATTCTTTGTAAATGTAAGTTTAAAACTCTATTAAACCATATAATAGCAGTGCTATCCCACATAAACATGAAAACAATTTTTTTTAAAAAAAAAATTTGTATCTCGACTTCACGAATCTTCAATACGGGAACTTTTAGTATTCCCAACAGAACAATAAAATTGTGATTTTTATAAGGCAAGGGAATCATATATATTTTCACGAGTCCATGTAAAAATATTTTTAGTCAGAAAATAATTGATGTATACACATTTTATGATTCATTTTTTTTCTCAAAGTATAGTCTGAAATGATTAATACACCCAACAGTTGTAATATATTATGACATCAGTTGTAATATATTACGATTTTTTCAGAAATCTTTGAAAATTAAAGTCAATAAAAATAATGTAATAAAATTAAAGTCAATAAAAATAATGTAATAAAATTAAAGCCAAAAAGTTTATATGAAAACATTTTTTCATTAAACTAGATAAACATATTATTAACAGAATAATCCTTAGAAAACGAAGAAAAACTGATATTTTGCAATTATAATTCTTAAACATATAAGAATAAATATATCGAACATAGAAGATTGTTAGCGAAAATACTTAAGATAACAATATTGGAGCTCACGCGGTGATTGTCACTGTACATTTACAAAATTACATTTATTTACAGCGATATAGTAATATAACGTATTAAAAATGCACAAAAGACAATACAACAGCTATGTTTTATGCTTGAAAGTGTAGGAAAATGTGACGGAAGAGTTTTAAAAAGAACTTTCTCAGCTTTAAGCGCATGCGGAGCCAAATCTTACAGATCGCAGTCTATTCTGAACTAGGGGAAAGAAATACGTACAAATGCAATGAAATCCACCAACCCCATATTTCTTATAACCATAGAAAATAGCCTCTTATATAAGAACTTGAACAACAAATACTGGTATTTTTATAACATTACCTACCGGGAAAATTTCTACCATAGAAATCTGTGTGTGTGAAATTATTGTTATAGAAGTTTTTAATATTTATAAAATGTTTATCAAACATTATCAACAATAAATAAAATGTCTGATCTATATGTACTTCTGAAAAGTTTTATGTAAGTTTCTAAAGCCTACCATTGGGATCTTTGGCTGATCAGAATTCGTTTGAAATTGTGTAAGGGTATACATCTATTTTTCTTTATTCATCTCTATATCATCACATCTGCGTCCCCGAAACGATCACATTTCATGCTTAAATAAATAATTCACATCTTTAAATCTTTTTTGCAAGTCCCTAGAGTTAAATCTTAAGCTAAACCACAATTAATCAGTTAAGAGAACATGAGTCAATTGGTGTGCACTCCATTCGTAGTTTATTTGCACCAATCAGTATACCCTCTTCTGCTGTGAAGACCGTGATACATATATCTTTGACATTTTGTCATAAAAGTATTTTTCACTAAGATTTCTGTATATAGTTTTCTATTATACAACAGTTAAAGTAACGATTGATTGCTCAGAACTTAATTGTCGTGCTGTAAGTTTCTTGACACAATTGGAAATTATTGTCATACATCTATCTTGAGACACAGTTGTTAAATGCTTACGACCTTATCTATATCAATTTACAACAGTTCCATATTTCTGAAAATATATATCTATGGTATTAAAACTATCATGAAATAGTTACGAATTTCTCAGATTCTGTGATTTTCTGCCCTGCTTCTAAAAGACCGTTATAAAAAATCGTATCACAGATTAACCCAAATGATACTTTAGGGTTAGTTTTAGTTAAGTTTAGTTTTTTAGTTAACATAGCTCTAGAAGGAACACGAGAGCTATTGGCGACGGACCTCGTAATTTTGAACCTCGGTCAAGTGACGAGGACAACACCTGAGCTAGCACTCCCCTCTCCTAATTTCCACATCGAGCCAACGGGTGGACTTTGGGCCCCGACAGATTTAATATGCATCAGTCCCGGCAACACGGCGGGTCTTCAGCAGCTAAGGATTGATCCCGCGACTGAATAAAAACCGTCGGCCACGAATCCGGAGCCATGACCACTAGGTACGGCGTCCACATACTTTAGGGTTATGAGAAATCCTTTTCAAAACCTTACACACTGAAATCTAACACTGTATTAGATACTTACTATGTTCAAAGTGTTTGATTCTTTGCTAGAAGACATTGCATATCGGAAGGTTATGAATCAGAAGTCAATGGATTCATTTTGAAAGTATAATGATAACTAGGCTTCTCTTTCAAACATTCTCTGCAAAAATGGATTACATTCGAATGGATTCCAGACATCTAAGTAATACTTTAATGAGTATGAAATTACTAACTATCAAAGCTTTCATCTTCCATTTTAATTTACTTTATAGGTTTTTCTCTTAAAAAGAAAGTAATTACTTAATGTCAATGATCTTTTCGTCATTAGTTACAAAGTTTTTAAAGACACAAGCACTACCAAAGGGAGAATCGATTACTGGTCACATTTGGATACCTTCTATCAAGTTATTTTTAAAAGAATGGTTTAGTTGTCTGCAATTTCTTACTAATCTCTTGTTCATAAATCTATTATTTGTTAATTGATTGGTAGATTAGGCGAGATTGATACTATGTAATAACCATGTTAATTTTTTTAAAAAATTGTAGAATAAGTTTAAAAATATCTGTTTTTCCAAAACTAAATCATACTTTAATGGAACTAAATATGTTGCAAAGAGGAGTGTTTAAAAGAGGATTTTATCTATGTCTAAAAAAACCGTTTTATATTATTTAAGCTTATCGGAATTATTTTTTTCACATTTGCTTAACTTATGATTCTCAACTTCTCAAAAATTAAACACTACAATGCAAACCGATGCAAACAATGTGAAAAGTTCATTCTTTATTGAAACGACGTGTTTTTCAAACCTTATAAATATCTTACTCGTGATCAACAAACCCTTAAAAACATACATATTGTTCATATCATCAGTGAACAAAATTTAGAAGTTATTCCCTATCAAACTGTATATCAAGAAAACCATGTATCAAAATGTGATGAAATTTTCAAATATCTTTATTATCTTTGCTAGGAGTATCATACACGTAGAAAAGAGCTCAAAATTATATACCTGATGTTAGAAAAAAAAGTCTTCTTTTATTTAAGGAATAAAAATTAAATTAATAATTGCTTAGATGAAAGAGGTATATAATACTCACAGATCATATAATTTATTAATTTGAAATACAAGTTATAAATATAAAGCAAGTACCAGGAACTGTGATATAGTAAAATTTTTTTTAAAAGAACTAATCTAATAACAATTGAACAAAAATTCTGATACATTGATTGAATCCTAGTTTTAAATCATACTCACTTGCAGAGGAGCATTATAATAATACCCTTTTTAGTATTGCTTAGGTCAAAGCTTTTAACTGCAAAATGCCTCTTCTATCATGATTCCAAAAGTAAGCATTTTGGAGATGTAAATGATGATCTGCTAAGAGTTTATACAGAAATAATGATACCTACACTTAAAGAAAACTGCTCTCCAAAATACAACAGACCTGTCCATTATTAAAGAAGCCATATTTTATGGATCGTGATAGATGGATAACGAGCTAGAATTTCTGACAAAATGAGCAATCTGCACTTTTAGAATGATGCGGGAACTGCATCTAAATTCCGTTTCAGTATATAAAGATGAGAAAATGGTTTCCAAAGGACTAATTCAACCATCCTGAAAGGGCCATAAAAGATTTTCGGTGGTGAATATCTTTCAAATAAAGCTTTTGAAATAGATGGTTACTGTTCGTCATGATAAAAGAAGACAAAAGTCTTGTGTTGAATAT
>BMAW01115783.1:65310-123523 GCA_019974015.1 Nephila pilipes | reverse complement strand
ACAAAAATTATTTTTTATAAGTAAATTGTAATTTAAAGAATTTTTTGGAAAGGTGAAAACATTTCTTCAAATTTATAAATGAATTTCTGACAATTAGAATATACTGATAATAATGTTTTAGAGTATTGGTTCATACCGATTAAGAACCTATTGTTAGAAAAAATACTTTCATTTATTCATATATATTATTAAAATATTTCTGATTTTGAGACATTCCATCGAAATAGATAAGGATTGTGAAGGCAATATGAAAAAATGCAAGTACTGAAAACTGAGAGGTATATATAACCAAAAAGTAACTAAATATTTTTAAAGTAAAATGACAACTAAAAAGTAACATGGCTTGAAGATAATATTTTTTGCAAATAATAAATATCGTGAAGATTGTATCATTCTATTACCTTTCTGTTTGTGAAATACTGTTTTTTTTCACTTCCGATTAACGTAAGGATATTGCATATTTGTTGTGATAAAACTGTAGAAGCTTTCGGTAATCATCCACAAGTCTAATTTAAAAATAAAAGTGCGCAAATTTTTACCAACATTTCTATGATAATTCTTTGTAAAAGAATATCCAATCATGCTTCATTCAGGTTATAATAAACATTTGCTACTGAGTCATTTTAATTTCGGACAAAATTAAATTAATAAGACTAAATTTGAAAAATTTGACAGATAAATTTAATTACTTGCAGTTGAAATATAATCAAAATGAAACAAATCCAAGAATTGAGAAAATTACCATTATACTAACAAAACGGTGTAAAAACTTATCAATTCTGATTTAAAAGAAGACATTAGTGGAGATAAATTAGAGTTTATTAGCAATTTATAAATCAAATAAAGCAGAGTTAATGTTTTTAAATTATCAATATGGTCTGATAATATTTTCTGCACATAAAATTCTAAGACTACTTTTGGAAGAAAAAATATTTTTCTTTAGTATTTTACATACTTAAATGAAAGACTGTCAAACTTGTTCTGGTACCGTTTTCTAAAAGTCAGCACAAAATGGTAACACTGACTTCACTCAACAACGCTATCTGCCGTCAAAAACATGTACTTTTTGAAACAGCCTCGTTTATTGATGCATCTAAGAGGAAAAGGGGTTTATCTCAGTTATTTAAATACATATTTTATGTAAATGATGAGGGTCATAAAAAATGGCTTACACATAGTAATATTTATAATATTAAAGCAATTTATATACTGAAATAGGGGGTCATAAAAGTATTTAATTTTCAAACTTTACGTGCTCGACAATATTTAAGATTCAAAGAAGTTTTTTTGCAATTTCATTAGTTTTTATTCAATAAAAATGTAAAATTATCTTTTATTCATAGTAAAATAAGTATTAAATTAGATACATTACTAGATTAAGAAAAGAAGGTCAGAATAAAATATTAATACTGATTTGAAAAAAAATGGGAGTTTCTGAAGGTTGTACAATATTTCTTTCACACTAACCTCATGGGGAAACTGATTCAATTTATTCGCGGATAATGAGCTCGTTTAACAATAATTTAATTATGAAATGTGATTCTTGAACAAAACTCTTTTTGTAATTTTACTTTTTCAACATCAAATTATAATCTGAGCTCCCCTTATTTATTTAAAAATTCATTTCTGGAGCATTTTAGTTTAATAAAGCCTTTTCATGCTACTAGAAACTTTCTTTCTAATTGAAAAATCCTTTAATTACCGAAGGAAAATTTCATCTATCGAATAATCCTTGTTAGAATGACTCCTAAATATTCGAATAATAAATAATGAAACTTTTTTATTAATTTATAAAATATGTTCTTGCTATAAGGAAAGGGAGTGAAATTAGAAACTTTGTTTTAGTTGTCTATAATGAAAACTGAAAGTGTGTGAATATGTTTAAAGGGACAGTGCATCATGAAAACTATTTTTTTAAGAAATTTATTTAGTTCAATAAGTCAAGCTTATGACAAATATTTATTAATTATTATATTTAACTATATAAATTTGTTTGCTTCTCATTCTTTGAAATTGCATTTTCTTAAAGAATTCAATCTTTATGTTAATTTTTAAAAATGCTCTTTGCGCATTAGATTTGTTACTATTGACTCAATTTATGTTTGTCACTATTTTATTTAATTTATATACTTTTTATGAAATGTAAAGTTAACTAATTGAATATAATCATTTTACAAGGTCCCGATTCTAGTCTCAATTTCAACAAAGTAATCGCGAGCCCATACATATGACCATCCCTAACCAACAACATTCTGCTATACTTTAAACATATTTTTAAATATATTTTTTTTAATTGTAGGATGCCGTTCCTTTAGAATGCCGTTCCTTTATAGCTTTAAAGGTTCCGTGAGTTCACAAAATTTGATGACTACTGGTTTAGAACTGTTAAAATTAACTGTGGAAAAGAGCTGGAATTTTTATACATATAACTGCTACAGATAAACTAGCTCATCAACAGTAAAGAGAATCACTACTTAAGCGAATATTACAAAGAATGTTGTACATTTTTGGGCTAAGTATTAAGTTTCGCATATAGATTATGAATTAGGAAGTATCAGGTTCTTAACATCACATGTCACTTGAAAACAATTCAAAGACTGTTAATTTCTACATAAATTGTACACGAAAATACTAAGGATGGAAGATAGAGTTAAAGTATATTGTCAACTCGAAAGTGCAAAATTAATCAGGTTTTGATTCTAAATACTAAACTGGTTTATAGCAAAGCATATTGTATGGTTATTATCTCATTTGTAGTATCAGCCACACTATGAAAGAAACCGAGTCATGAGCACTTAAGTGATTAAATGGGAAACGTGAAGTACGACGATCATTCAATAAGTTCTTAGAAGTTCCACGTAATGGTGCTCGTAGCATCGGAAATAATTTGTTTTTAGTAAGCATCATGACTCACTTGACAGCTGTCTACGTCTCATTTACTAGTATTCGTGTCCATGACGCCTTTAGCACTCCAAAACTTCTTTTTCATAACTTTTCAGGACGATAAGACCATATTCGCCTTTCTGAAATGATTCATCTTAAGCAAACCAACTTTCAGATATTTGCTTGATTTCTGGTGCATAATGTGATGAATTCAACTCTCAATAAAAGTGATAAATAGACGCAAAATGACGTGGACAACTTGACGCGGCAGCAATGAAATTTAGATTTGAAAGTAAATGACTAACAAATCATAAACTAGCTCAAAAATAAATATAAACTTTATTTCGACTCCGTTTAACTGATGACAACACCAAATGGTATCAAAAATTGACCTTAATAATGTCATATGCCTTAAAAAACAAATACTTATTGTATCCTCCTTTGACCATTTTCTGAGTGCTTAAATTACGTCTGAGTGTCTCATCATGTATTGGAAGATTAATCAGAAGTTTATGTTACAGTGGAATCAACACAGTGGTCTTGGTTCTACACGCACTCACCATTACTTATTCCTTGCTAAACCTCATTCCACGTCCACCTGAACCTGTCAATGTCATGTTATTATGGGCGAAGAAGCGACTACTCAGCCTCTGGCTCTTCATTTAACGTATACTCGATGTGTTGAAGTAAGGAAGAGTCTATTAGATATGTTCAGAAACAAATAAGTATAATACAAGGTGGAAATATTACAAAATCTTGTTTCATGATGATACTATTGGTTTGTTTCAAGAAATAAAAAAAGTATAAAAGTCAATAAACATTTTTTAAAGGACGGAATTATAAATATTCCTTAGGAAGGTTAGAATTTTACGCTTTATGAATCATCAAGGATTCGTCTTAATGATGATTTTATTTACTTTAAATTAGAGTGGATTTTAAATATATCTGAATATATCAGAATATCAGAACCCTTTGTTTTGAAAATAGAAATCATTGCCAAATGTTTAAAACACCCTATAGATTTACTTATTTTCTGAAGTTGTCATTTTGAATTAATAATTTTTTTCAGATCTGTGCAAATAGAAATTTATTTTTAGAAAGTATATATCTCCTAATTTTTCACATTCCAAGATTTCGTCTAAAAGGAGGTTATTTTCTTTCCTCTTATTTTATATAATAAAATATTGTGTTAAGTGTGAAATGTCCTGTAATATTTAGCTGCATCGAATGATATATCCTTAAATATTGCCTTCTGATAAAAGGAAATCAAATTTTCAAACTGTATCTCTTTCAAAAGAGTATCAGTTCTATTTTGATGAAATATTTTAAAAGTATTATATTATATTGATTTTCTTTAAAAGTCATTTAAAGTTAGGTCTGCATAATTATGTTACTTATCTTCTTTATATATATATATATATATATATATATTCAAAATTCTAATCTTGCATTAATTGGCAAAGAAGTATTGCTGAAGTAAAACTTTCTAGTTCATACTGATAACATTATCTTAACTATACAACACAAAGAACAATTATTTACAATATCCTCCGATGGGTAGTTTTCTTTTTCTCCCTATGTGTACCGAATTCTACATAAATACATTTATCCAGGGGTTTTCATCAATCAGTATTACCGTAGCAACGTCTAGTGTTACTTTTAATATGTAAGTCTTTTGCGTATCAACTTCATAAGAAATAAGATTAGCTTTCCCTGTTGTTGGAGATAAATTCTCTTGACATGGGATGTTTCTTCTCTTTTTTGCTGAAGTACTAAGTAAAAATGAAAGAGGTCTCCAAAAAGCTAATGAATTTCTCCATGAATATTTAATACAAGGATATTTTCAGTAATATTTTTATGTTATCATTTCTTTATTTTTGAAATACATTGATGAAGCATTCCTTTTAATTTGTTATTTATGAATTTTATGTCGCTAAAAATTCAAGTATAATGTAATATACATATTAGATAGTAGGAAGGTATTTATTTGAATATAATTCTAAATCTTTAATGGTCTTTGTAAGAAGATTCTTGAATTATTTTCTCTGAATTCTGGATGATGTGTACAATATTAGAATTCACGTTTTACCATACGCTGAATCTTTCCAAGAAAAATTACATAACATTTTTGTAATCATTATTTATCAACTATAAGCTATTTTATTTCTATTAATATATACTTAATTTTTTTCGTTTTTTAATATACTAAAAACTTATATGCGAAATACTTTAAAGAAATTAAATTTAAAAGCTAATATTGCATTATTATTATTGAATTTATGGATAATAATATTTTAAAAGACAGAAAAGAATATAAAAACTCCAAATTTCTGAAAATTTATGATAAATAATGATTAATTCCTCTTACGGTACATGATTAAAGTAGACGGCATATAAATTATACTTTTTAGTGCAAGTTATAAGTATTGGAAAAGGAACAAAAATAAGGTTCATTAAGAACTTATTTTGAAATTTTTCAATCGTCTGAGATATATTAAAATATGCAGATTAGCATTATAAATTTAATAAATTATCCTAGAAAACTCATTTTTGCTACAAAAGAATTTAAAAATTATTAATCATCTCATTAAATAAATTTCTTTTTGTTTTTAATCTCAAAAATTAAATTTTTCTATGCTGCTTTGAAACTCCATTTAAACTTACTTTAAAATTAAAGTAAGCTCCTAATGTTGATTTATGTATTAAAAAACTGCATCATATTTAAATAAGTATATCAAAAAAGGTATAATAATTTAAGTTGAAAACTAAGAGGATTCGCATACCTTTGAATTTCATTTTATTAAAATATGTGCACAACTTTAAAACGTCATTTTTGTCAAAATTTTCGATTTTCTAATTTTAATTTCAATCAAAATTTAAATTTTTTTCTTTCTAATAGTGTTTGAATTTTGCATGTATCTTATTAAAACTTAAGTTACAGGGATTTGAATTTTACTTGGTAGCTAATTTTTGAAACCGGAAGTGCATGTCTGCAGGCAGGAAGTTGGAAGTTTTTCTGCTGCATATAACTTATGTGCTACATTAAATTTACCCAAGCTCAGTAATCATACACAAATCATGAGAATAAACTTATGTCTTTGATTTCAGAAGTAAGTGAACTGTCAATACAAAAGGCAGCTAATGAAGTTTTGAGTATGTATTCTTCTAAAAATAAATTTGCTGAATGCGGTGTTTCTGTCGATGGAACATAGCAGCGTAGAGGTTGCATTTCTTTGAATGGGTGTGTTGCTGCTTTGTCAATTGACAAGTAGTGGACATTGAAATAATGTCATCCTATTGTCCGACCTTCAGAAAGCTTTCAAAAATACCTAAAGGTATTGTATCCGAGACACTTGAAGCAGATCATGTGTGCCGAAGAAATTTTATAGGTTCTGTTGGAAGAATCTGTTGGAGAAAACCGGATCTTCAAGCGATCAATTGTGAAAAAAGGTTTAAAATATATTCCCACTATTATGGAGATGGAGACATTGAAGACTACATTAGAGTGAAAGACATATATGGAAAGGATTGTGTGACTAAACTAGAATGCATTGGGCATGTCCAGAAAATAGTAGGTGCCAGAAATCGAAAAATAAAAGTTTAATCGAAATCAAATCTTAAAGTTTAATCGAATCTGAAATCGAAAAATAAAAGTTTATCTCGTAAAGGTAAACTCTTACTAATTATTTTATTCACAAATAGCAAAAATACTATGTAATTGCTATTCGAAGAAATGTAGGCAATCTACTCAAACTTCAACAGAATGTTATTGCGGAATTGTACCAATGTTCGTCGAATGGCAAGACACAAATGCATGGACAGTGCCCTATCGCGAAAGATAAATGGTGTTATTATCAGCGAGCACTGTCATGCGGCGAAAAGCCCAAAGAAAAGTATAATGACTTGTCAAATGAAATTCTAAATATAATTAAACCAACATAATTAGAATACTGTTCTAAAGAACTTCTGTCGAAGTGCCTTCAAGGTAAGACACAGAATGCGAATGAAAGTTTTAATGGCATTATTTGGCAGAGAGTACGGAAAGAGGTTTTAGTGTGCCTTAAAATTTTAAAATCTGGTGCACTGGATACTGTCATACAGTTTAATGATGGGAACAAGGGTTGTGTTGAAATTTTAAGGAAACTTATTGTAACACTAGGTAATTTTACTTTAAAATCATACAAACATCTTGACAGTTGTCGAATTTTCAATGCTGAACGTCATTCAACACCATATGTAAAGCAGCGCCAAAAAATAGTAAGAGCTCATAGGAATAATAAAATTAAAGTATTAGAAGCAAAGATGTTATTTATAAATCAGGGGCATTTTAACTATATTTTGTTATGTTTATTATTAAAAATTGCATTTCAAAGTTTGTTTTTGATTTTTCTCAAAATGAGCTTTCTCTACATATTTACATATGGCAATGTAGATATCAGGAACGGTTATGAACAAAATTCATTCAAATTTTGCAAGTATCTTACTTTTATAGTTTTTAAGAACCCTACTACTTTCATGACTGTAAAATTGGTCATATTTAGTAACAAAGGTGTAAATCCTGTATTGTTGTAACTATGTTTTGATTGTTCATTGTTATTTATTGGACTCGAAACACAACAAAAATTGTTATAATAAGAATTTCATCCTGAAAATAGTACCAGTGCGAAAACTTTTTATGATGAATAAGATAAAATTAACAGAATAATGATATTTTTTTTACTTTTAGTTATGAGCGTTATTCTGATAATCAATTCAAATACTATTTTCACCATGTTTTCCACTACAAAAATTTTTTGAATTAAAAGAAGATTATTAAATGTGTTTTTCATAGTTTTAGGTTATATTTTAGCATAAAAAATATTTTGATAGCAAATTTCAATGTATTTAAAATAATTTTCTCTTTAAAGCATTTAAAAATTAGGTTTTAGCAAGCTATGTAGTATTTCTATTCAAGAAAATGATTTTATATGAAAATTAGAATGCATTGTTAACACAACTTTAAAAATTTAGATTTCTTTAAAAAATTTTTAGATATATAAAACCCCTACTCCTCCCTTTATTAATTTTTAAAAATAAAAATTTTCGTATTATTCTCAAGGATGTCTTAAACATTTCTAGGGATTAATTTTGTAATAACTTCTTTAGTTTTGGAGAAAAAAATTAAAATGTTGGACGACAAGCTGAAATTCATCAAAAACGTAGATATTCCTTATATTAATATTTTTCAAAAAAAATATATTCCCTTGTTTGCATAATAGACCCCAAATTTAGTTACATATATTATATATAATAAATAAAAAAAGAAGTGATTGATTACTGATTATGGAATGAGTAACATTTTAAAAGCAAAAATATTTCGAACAAACACAAACTGAGAAAAAACACTGTTAATGCTTATAACTCTAATAAAATAAATATTATGAGTTTCAATTAACTTAAAATGCCATTTTATATTATACGCTATATGTTTGCTGTAGAAGTAATAGCATTTTCACAAAATTTCAGTAAATATTTTTAGTAATTCATATCATTTTTAGGGTATTAATTGCAATTGACAAACTTGAAAAATGAAGGAAAATGTATAATAATAATAAATAAAACCACTTTTAAAATTGTGTACTTAATATAATAACACAATAATAAATTTAGAAGAAAATAAATCATAAATAAAAACAAAAATTGGGAAATAATTTAAGTTTAATTTAAATAATATACATGCGTATCTTACAAAGAAAGAAAACCAACGTTACAATTTTACTTTATTATTTACACCCTAAAAATATCCTGGTCTCTAAATAACACCTATATTTTTTTAACATTAATGTCTCTTCTTTAAAAACTGCATCATCACTAGTTTAAATGCAGGCTTATATTTGGTGTTCTTGCGTCTCATTCTAAAAATTCGTTTCTGCGATTTCAGCATGACACCAAAATCATACGTGTATTTTCGAAAAGGTATATACATAGCTTTTTGCGTCTCCTTGATAATTCGTAAAGCTGATTTGTTGAAATGTTGTTTAAAGCTCCTTACAAATGGCTTGTATTATTTGATGTTTCACTTGAACTTTGTGCACAAATATCTCTTTTGGACACTCCGACCAAATCATATTATGCAACTTTCCCTTGGAATCTTTGTTCCACAACTGACTCACTTTCCTAAAAGTTCATCAGAAGCATGCCGATTGTAAATATGACGGATATAAGGCAAAACGCTTTCCTCCTGCAGTTTGTTTGTTGTGTGCAAAAATTAAGGACGAAGTAGAAAACCTAGCATATTAATGGAACTCCGATTGGTGTTACAAGATGAATGGGCTTCATTGCCTCAAAAATTCATTGACAACCTCATACATAGCATGGCCAAATGATGTGAAACATAGTAGTCAAGGAAGATCGTATCCTTTACTAAAGGCTGAATGCTTCTGGCTGGACACCTGTCACATGGATGTTTCAGGCTTCAGTCGCATTGTGCTACATGCTACTTTTTCAATTAAGTTCATTATTATTTTCTTTCCCTTTTAAAATGTTTTGCTTATATTACTCATGTCCTTTTGTCTTTCGGATCTTATGGTATTATTCGAGTTCATTTGCAAAGATTTTGCACAACGTTATATTGAAAAAAACATTTAGACCTTAATTTTTGTACACAAGTGTTTATTGCTCTTTTCATCGCAAGAGCATCCCCTTGTTTTTCTTTAATATGGCCTTCTGATAATAAGAAGTTAATTTTTTTATGACAGTTTCTTTCATATTCCATAACCTTTCTCACCTAAAGAGATGTCTCGAGCTGTCGATTCCTTCGCAGCATTCCGTAGAACAGTGTCTAACCTCTTACTAACATTGCTTATGCATTCCTCCTTTTTATTATGACAGTATACCCATAGATATTTCTTTGAGATATACCATTAAAAGTTTTGCAGTCATCATCAGACTATAATATAGAATATCGAAATCCTAATCATTATGATATTTCCCACAGTATCAATGCCACATCCACTTTCATCCAACCCGATGAATCGTTGTGATTGATATCACACTCCCTTTTATTCCCTTCAAACCCCATAATAATTTCTGCACTTGAATCTTCTAAGTTTTATTTTCCTATAGAATAATGAAGACATACTTTGCACATAACTTTGTAGTCAATGACATATCCTTATGTATATCAATATCACAGCCAATGCCAGTCAAAGATCTATGGCCCCGTGTCAACAAACTATTATCGAAAGAAACACTTATGTCGACAAATGGGTCATCAGCAGGTATTTCACAAGCATTTGGTGCTTCAATATGCACTTCCTTTAGCACACTCTTTGCAGTAACTCTATAGGCTATATGAAGAAATTTAATACATTTGCTGTATGTCTCCGATGAATAAAGGCAATATATTTACAGCCAAACAAATTTTCTCAATGGCTGAATAACCTTTCCTAATGTTGCAGAACGATTATGTATACCTTAAATGATATCAGGAATAGTATTTGTTTGTGCCTTTCATTCGATTTTTCTACAGCACAAACTTTTGAATTACAAGAATTGCTGATTAAATTTAAAGTGTAGGAATACCCTAACGTTTTCCCAAGTTCACGTTTCTAAGTTTTTTTTTCTTTTTTTTTTCACATTTTGGGTATTAGTTCGTCAAACAGTTTACTGATTTGAGGTAGGTTCACAAAGAATAAATTTCCAATTCAGGAACATCCAGTCTTTTCAATATTTAATAACTGTTCAGTTCTGATATTAGGAACAACATTTTTTTCTTCTGTAGAACCAACCTTATCCTCAACATCACTACAACTACGTTTACTGTTCATTTGCTTAGAATGACATCTCCGTTTTAAGCAAGGCATTTTAATTGTCAACAAATAAACACAAACTCTTCAACAGATTCAGTACAAACAATAATGAAAGAAAGTCTAGATAAAGACCATTTTTCTTCAATATAAAACGTATTTATAATTAGTTCGATATCTACACTACAAACAATATACAAGATATCAACCACAAATCGCTTGTAATGATAATTGTAGTCACAAAAAAATGCTAAAATTTTATAGTTAGGATTAATACGAAATAAAATTCGTTTTAGAAATGTTTTGAAAAAGAAAAAAAAAATAAAATTACAGACATCGATAAAAGAGATGTGATCAAGCCCCAAAGATATTTCTTACATTTTTGAATTTCATTTTTTAAGCTTATCGTGCTCGTACATACAAAAGTATTACATCAATTAAAAATAACGAATTAGAGAATATTTCAAAATAAAAATTAAAAAAAATTGATTTTTCAATCATTTTTGGGAACCAAGTCCGTTAAATTTTAATCGGAAACTAAACATTTTAATATTATTCAATTAGGCTTTCATACTTCATATAGTGTTAACCACTTTAAGATGTTTTGATTAATTAACTGCTCATTAACTACTAAATAGAAACAACGCGAGAGCTACTGGCAACGGGCTTCGTAATTTTAAATGTCGTTTAAGTGGCAAGGATGACACTGAAGCTGTTATATATTCCCCCAAGCTTACACATAACACCAACGGATACCTTAGAATATCGAAAGATTTAATATGCATTACCCCCATTACACGGCGAATCTTTGGTTGACTCAATGAAATCCACCAAATCGCATCTGAACTCGGACACATGACTGGACGAAACAACTACGGCTGCAAGTTTGTGACAATGAACACTAAGCTACCTTAGCCACACTTTAATGTGCATTAATGGTTACTTAAATAAGAAATTATTGTTTAATACACCAGCCAATAATTTTTCCAATGAATGATATTGAACATTATCTTCCTTCATATAAAAATATTCTTCAACTGTGTACTTATGGTTGCTTTTAAAGTTAAATTCTAAGACATGATCGTGATTTTTTGTTATATGTAACAGTCCTTCGGTATATATGTTCAACGAAATTACTGAAATTTATATTCGAACTTTTGATGCTAATCGTTATGTAAAATAAAAATAAAATAATTAGTTATCAAAACTTGATTTTTCCCGTTATTATATTTCATTTGTCAGTCTTATCATCTTATTTCCGGAACAATTATTTAGAATTTAGTTGTTATAAAACTCTAAAAAGATATACAAATGGAATTACAATTATTAGTAAAACTATGAATTGACTGACTGATTGCTTATTAACACTGCACTACGAAGCTACACAGGTGCTATTGAAAACAAGTCTTTTAATTTTATACCTTGGTCATGAAACGAAGATGACACCTAAATTGGCATTCTTTTCTCCGAACTATATTCCTGACTATTTAGGTCAAATTAACGTACATCAACTCTGCTATGTGATAGTTCATTGACACTTCAAACCATGACTTAATGTAAAGAACGACAAACATGAGCTTGTAATTGATACCGATGTTTCTTCTTTGTATTTCATTAATTAGTTAAAAATAATAGTTTTAAAATTTGTTAGGTTAAATGATAAGAATCTCCGAACAGAGATGATAATTGAAAATAAAGGAGGAGAACAATAACGCAAATGAGATCATCATTCGATGCATTTATTTAGTTTATTTAACTAAATTAGGGAATGAGATAGAGGAATTAGAGGGGATCATATGGACATTATATTGTCTCGAGTTAATGTGATTCACAGTTCCTATTTTATGAAATCAACTTTAAAAGTTTAATGCAATTTCTTTTGAATTGAACACATTTAGTAATATTTGAAAGCGAACAATTCCATCATATCGGTATATTTTTGTCTTTTAATAGTTTCATTTTTTTCTAACTTAATTCTTAATACTTGAGAAGGAAGATCATATGCTTTTAATCATGTAAATCTTCAAAAAATTACCATTTTTTGGTCTATTTTATCAGTCGCCTATAATCTGTTATTATAAGTTAAATATTCTTTAATTTCTTTCCTTGTAACGCCTCCCAATTATTCATAACTTTAGTCATTGTTTTTCATCTAAATAGGCACTAAATTAAAGTCTCAGTACAGAAATAATCATAGTCAAATGAAGAGGAAACATATGATTATACTTTTTTGATTAATTTAAATTACTCCAACTATGGCAATGCTCTTTAAAGTCTACTGATCCCTAACGCACCTGCAATATAGTTTAGAATGTTAATCAGATAAATGGTTTAAAAAGTTGTTGATTCCCTGAGTGAGTTCAATCACAAGAGGGTATACAAACGTTCGCTTCCTTTAAGAGATTCTTCTAAACAGTCGGTTAGTTATCGATATCAATTCACAGATGGAAACGGTTACTACTCAATGCAAATTTCATAACTGTTCTCAATATTAAATTCCCTAATCAATTATTGTTCAATCATTACTGACGCTATATTCAATTATATGTCTCCTTTATGTAAACATGTTACATTCCTTTCCTACACTTCTTATTACAATCTTATTTAGTGGTGTTTCATTTGGCTAGAAAAGTTGTAGGAAATTTAAATGTATATATATAAAGCCAAAAAGTAAGTCCAAAACTCGATGGAACTAATAGCCTAATACTACAAAGTTCGCGAATAGCCTGACATTGTAATCTAAACACTTATTATAATATCTGTTGTGTAAGAATGAATATCAATTAGATGTGAACTAGATTTACATTTTATAAGACATCAGCAGATAATTTAATAGCTCATTTCTTTATTTTAATAATATATGTAGTAATACGCAATTTAGTTCCATATTTATAAGGATAATGAACATTAAGAGTTAGGATACTTTTCAAGATAGGAGCACTGTAATAATAATCCAATAATAATATTAATATATAATTATTTAACTCGGTCAGTTTTATGCAGGAAAATTAATTCGAGATATTTAGGGAGTTAATTAGCATTCTACTTTAATTAGGTAGAGATATTGGGTATAAAAGAGAGAGATCTTAAAATAGGTCAAAAGACTATGTTGACAAATTATATATCCATATAAACTGCTGTTTGTAGAAAATGCAACACCATGAAGGAATCATCAGAATCAAATGAAATCCGCAGCAAATGTCAATTATAGGATATTATGCAAATTAATAAAGTTTCAGAGCCATCGCGCGTGCGCGGCGCGCGCAGCGCCCTCTGAATTGATGCTGAAAGCGTATAAATAAAGTGCTGTAGCGGGACGTTGAAAAAAGTCTATGATTATTTGTTAGTGGCAAACGTTTAGTGAGACCTGAGTATGCCTCCACGACGGAAGAATAAGAAATTCAAGCAACTTACGGAGTTTGAACGAGGGAGGATAATCGGCCTTCGAGAAGGAGGATTTTCCTATCGCGCAATAGCAGCTCGTATGCAGCGGAACAGTTCCACAGTGATGCGAGTTTGGAAGCAGTGGACCGACGAGCACCGAACAACTCGAAAAACAGGCACTGGACGACAGAAGGTGACGTCAGAGCGCGATGATCGACACCTGCTCCGCATGGCGGTGAATGATCGCACAGCTTCCTCCAGGCAGCTGGCAGCACGTTGGTCTACTGCTACAGGTGTACAATTGTCGGCTTCGTCAATTCGTCGTCGTCTGCTGCGCCGTGGATTGCGTGCAAGGGTGCCTTTATACAGGATTCCCCTCACGGCGAATCATCGACGGCTGCGTCGGCAGTGGGCTCTTGAGCACAGAGACAGGCGAGCTGATTGGCACCAAGTTGTCTTTTCAGATGAATCACGCTTCAATTTGTGGACCCATGATGGCCGTGTTCGTGTTAGACGTTATGCCGGTCAACGCTGCCTTCCTGAGTGTATTATTGAACGACATAGTGGTCGAACACCCGGAGTTATGGTCTGGGGTGCGATTTCGTATCATGGACGATTCAATTTGATACGAATTGAGGGTAATCTCAATAGCAACAGGTACGTCCGTGAAGTGCTACAGCCCGAAGTCGTTCCTTTCCTTCAAGGCATCCCTGGAGCTATCTTTCAGCAGGATAATGCACGCCCACATGTTGCGCGGACTGTTCGAGACTTCTGTTCAGCACAACGCATGCAACTTCTTCCTTGGCCTGCTTATTCACCGGATATGTCGCCTATTGAGCACGTGTGGGATATGGTTGGTCGGCGTCTCGCTCGTGATCCGCGTCCTGCAGTTTCCAAAGACGAACTTTGGTTGCGCATACAAGCGATATGGAATTCTCTTCCTCAAGCAGATATTCAACATCTGTTTGACTCCATGCCACGTCGTATAGCAGCACTTATTGCAGCGCATGGTGGCTGCACCAAATACTGATTTCGGACGCTTAATTTGTTTCTTTTGTTTTGAAAATTTCATCATTTATTTGTATCAGTACAAGTCGTTTCTGCATTAAATTTCATTTGATTCTGATGATTCTTTCATGGTGTTGCATTTTCTAACAGCAGTATTTAATGATATATCCATTACCAAAAGGGAGCTATTAACATACCAATGATACAAAACTTCTTCTCTTGATTAAGATATTTAATTAAAATTAATAATTTTGAGATTTATGCATTTATGATTAAACAGTTAGGTCGAATGGAGTGATCATATGGTGGAAAAAGAGGCTCCTATCGTAGATGATAATTAGAGCATTAAAATTAAGAACAACAATGAAATGAACAACACTGAATGAAAACTCCCATTTCTTGTAGTCTCATTAAATTTATTACAGAAACAATATTTTAAGTTAACGATTACATATTTGTAAATGCGTTGAAGAGGATGACAGTGGTGCTGAAACTGTTGAAATAATTCGTGAACTTAAAGATGAAATTAATGTTAAATGACTGTGTGACTTCCAAGTGTGACCTGTCTGTGGGAATAGGTCTATGTAAGTGTGTATGGGAATGCAGAATGTACCAAATTCTTTGCGAACATATTATTTTAGTGTTCTGCCAGGAGGGATGGAGGACAGCCACAAAGAGGAAGAAAACGCCCTTTCCTCTTGAAACTGCAATTCACACTTCCGAAGTTTTGTGTTCAATGAAAATTTGCAGGTTTTTCAGAAGTAGAATCAAAGTTCCAAGAGGAGCTATATCAAATTAAAGTTCTTTACATCATGGAGAGTGGGAACCAGGCATTACAAATATGAATTATAAGAACGCTTAATCACGGTTGTTGTTTACCAAAACAATTGAGAGCTTTTCTTTTCTTTTTTTTATTTTATTTTCATTTAATGTAAAATGAAATGTTGGTTAAAAGTCATGTATTCGAGAATGTGTAAAACAATGAGATAATCGACATTTATCCCATTAGATTTGATCACTACAATACAGTACTTCTGGAACAAAAAAAATTACTTTAAGACTGTATTACAATATGTACTTAACAGAGTAATTTATCAGGCATTAATTTTACTGTTTTCGACGCTGTAAATAATTGCAAATAGAAAATTAAGGAGCGTTTATTATAGTTTTCTTTCGTATTCAATGGGCAAGAGAAATTCGCATCTCTCTCTATATACTTGGATTTTGTTTTGGGAAGTAGTGTCAAAAATGTCACGAAGTGTAAAACCAATTCATAGCTAGAATTCGATACTTTCTAGAATAAATAAAGGGAAGATAAGGGAATAAATTTATCTATTTCTTATTCCACTTTGAAATATGACAACGCATTTATCGTACAATGACATTTTTCAACAATAAATGCTTTATAACGTGACAGGGATTGTATAAAGAAAAGAAAAACGTTTTAGAAAATATTACTCACTAAAAAATAACTAAAATAAGTTGAAGGTGTAACGAAAATTTCTGAAACAGAAACTCTAACAAAGAGTAACACATTCTTTTTTTTCTATTTGTCAAAAAGTATGAAAAAGTAGCTTATAATTAATGTAAGTAATTTCTCTTTTTAATTGTTCTTATTTCATAACTCTCCGACTAAAATGCAACAAAAATGAACAAATCAAAACGCTTTCTCAGTGTTAATTGTGTTACTCAGAAGCAAATGCGGTCAAGTCCAGAAAACAGAAAATGAGAAAATTAATGTTTTTAATCACATTAGTTTCAAAAGTATTTGGTTTATTTATTTGATCAGAAAAGTGTATAGAAATGTAAGATTGGGGCAATGGCCGTTTTATAAAGATTTATAACACATACCTTTTAACAGATGGAAAAGATAAAATATTTATGTAAAATACGTTACAATAACATTTTTGTTAAAGTTCCATGTTCACTGTTAGTTATCCAATTTCCTTTTAGAAATTAATTTACTATTCTTCTTTTGATATTGTATACCTAGCATTTTATTTCTTATTTTTTCAGTATTTCGAGGTCATTTACAAAGAATCCAGCTACGTTTTCTACTAACTTCTCGATCATTTGCATTAATTTCTACATATGTTATCTGATGATGTATTAGTAACAATAAAATTATTTCTCCTTGATTTTAGGATCAAATGTCATTTCATATTCCCTTTCACTCTGTTCTACTTCCTTTGACATTTTTATTTTTTTTTGCCCTTACAATAAACGTATTTTTATTATTTTAAAAGTCTGAGTTTTTACAGTTATTAAGAAGACACTATTTAACGTTTTTGATAACATAATAAATTTTACAAATATTTGAATGTAATATTTTTATGTTTTAACCAAATTTTAGATATTTCAAATAAAAAAAGGCACTAAAAAGAGCTCGCTAAATATTGACGTTATTTTCTAGTTTGTGACTCGAGCAATTTTAAAATGTAGAAGTAACAGTTACAAGTATTATGATTTTGATATTTTTTTAGAATTACCAACATATATTGAAAGAAAAATAATTTAATTCTTAATTCAAAGTTTATGTAAGGATTATTGATAAAGAGTGGACTTCACAATAGCTTAAGAAATTAAAATGCAACATATTGAGGAGATATAAAAAAAGACTGCTTGATCCAGAAAAACGAAGATAGAGTAAATTCCTTAATAACTAAGAAGAATATTATTTAATCCATTAAAATTTACAAAACTCAAAAAAAAAATCAAAAAATAAATTTAATCGTATCGTCTTCTAAGCAACTAAGTAAGAAAACACAAATATTTGCCAAAAAATAATAAAAAGCTTCTGTAGTTTCTTGAAATTTATGATTAGCTTTTCCAAGTTAGGATTATAGTGTTCAATTATTTAAAATGGAAGTTATATGAGCTTAAGTTTATAGTTCAAAGAACAACATTTTTTAAAAGAAAAAAATAAGAAGAATCTTATGCTATTTTAAATTAATAGTTATTACAAATGCTATTAAACTGTTGTACTTGAATGTTTTATTTCTTTTTAAATTATAATTTCTACTTTATTACAAGCGAATTAAGGCATTTCTTAGTTCGAGCATTGTCATGACCTAATCATCAATAAAAAAAGGAAGCATGAATTTTTAGAAAAAGTATCTAAAATATATACACACATATATTTAAATAAATAGAGAGAGAGAAATTGAGGTATTCGAACATTTTATTTGTTTGGTTTTTGTTTCAATTCCCAAATAATGTATGAAACAGTAATTTCCAGGGTAGTATTCTAAAATCTTTCCTGACAGACTTGAAAAATTATATGAATAAAAGCAAACTTTACAGAGTTATACAATACAAGCTACTTTGGAAACCACTCATTTTCGCAGTTTGAAAACTTCTTTTACAATGTTTGAGTGCAATAATTGTTATTTATAAACAAAGAAAAATTATTGTATGACATGACCTATTCATGGAAGACACCAGTCACATTTGTATAAAAACTACTTTGAAACACACAAGTGTTCAAAATTAAGAGAAATTTCGAAATTGGTCGATTATCTCTAGAACTACTGTACAAATTTTAATGAAACTTGGTGTGTACAAACGGTTGATATAATACAAAATTATAATCATTCAACAGTTATAATACACACGCATTATCGTGTGTAATACTCAACGGAGTCGCAAGGTATGAAACAGCAATTACAGAACAGAACAAAAAATGAATTAATTGCGGTATGGTTCCCCTCTTACAGATGTATAAGCATCACAACGTGATTTTATGCTGGAAATAAGGGAGTTTATGAGTTCCTGTGGCAATTGTTCCCACTCATTCTGCAATGATATTTTAAGTTATTTGATGGTTCTTGGAAGTGCTTGCGAATTGCAATTGGTTTCCCCATTCCTTTAGAGCAGGCATGCTCCATAGGAGTGAAATCTGGAGGTCTGGCTGGCCAATACTTCTGGCGAATATCCTCACTTTCCAGAAATTCGTCGACCAGCTGAGCTCTATGTGACCTCGCATTGTCATCCATTAAACTGAAGTCAGGACCAATTGGATCCCGGAAAAGGGGGATATGAGGCACCAAGTTTTCTTCCCTATACCTATATATGCCAAGTCTTCTTCCCTATACCTATATATGCCAAGTATTCTTCCCTATACCTATATATGCCAAGTATTCTTCCCTATACTTATATATGCCAAGTCTTCTTCCCTATACCTCCCCTATAATCTATCTCAAGAGTCGCAGTGCCTCTTTCAAAAACATCGAGGTATTGGCCGCCCTCCAAAATGATGCCTCCCCAGACCATCAAGCCTCCGGTGCCGTGATGGTCGATTTCTTGGACATTGGAGGGCTGGTAGCTGATCCCTGTTTCTCTCCGTATGAAACTACGGGAGAAATTACTTGTTTGGCTGAACCGAGACTCATAAGTGAAGAGAACAGTAACCCATTGATTCATGTTCCAATCTGTATGATATCTGCATCATTTTATGCGGACTCTCCTGTTCCCAGAACTGAGGGGGACGCAAAGAACAGGTCTGCTTGCAAACAGTCCTCTCTGGTGAAGTCTTCTGGAAATAGTCACCCTTGAAACTCGGGTTATTGTGGCTGCATTCACCTCATGAAAGACATGAGAAGCTGTAGCATCCCTGTTACCCCTCGCTGTAATGGACAAATGGTGATCTTCTCAGCTTGTCAAGGGTTTTGGACGCTTTTGCCCAGGCTTTCTCTTGATAAATCCTTAAACTGTTTCCAAAATTTGGACACGACGCTGGGTGTTAAATAGAATTATCTGCAAATCTGGATTTGATACTGGCCTACTTCTAGCCTACCTAGAATTCGTCGCCTCATACCAAAATTTAAACATCGGTCGTTACTCAATTTTACTGTTTGAATTTTAATGTAAACTAATGCTGCAAATAAACACCAAGGAATTCGGTGTGATGTGCTAGTGAACAAAATACGGATTTTGGCACACGCGCTTATAAATTCTGTTTCTCGACTAGTTCCGCCTCCATATATTATGTATATTCTTAAGTATTCGACATACAAGATTTGCACTTTTATTTCGAAACAATAATTTTACGTTTTGCTTAATTCTTTTTATGAAATTCCACAAAATATGTAAATTCTCTTAATTTTGAACAGCAGTGTATTTAATTAGTAATTTTACTAATTGTACTTTAATAGCATTCGTAACTTTTAGATAATCTTTCTTAAATAGCATTGATCAACATATATTACTATTTTTTTTATAACTTTATCTTTTAGGTTTAATGTAAATGTTTTAACCTATAATTTAAAGAGAAATATTAAGGGATATAAATTTCTCTTGTTTTAAACTTTTTGCTTAAATTTTATTTAGCTAAAACAAAGTTACTTTAAACGGATGGATATTTTTTTTTCAGTTAAACTGTATATCTGTTTCAATTAACGTCAAAATAACATTAGTATCTTATAGAATATTTAAATTGTTCCCAAATATTTTCCGCATTGCTGCCAAATATTTTTGGTTTAAACTATAAAGTAAACTATTTAAATGAGTATTCTTTTTGTTTTGATGCTATTAAAATATTTGGTTTAAAATCAAACCAAAATAATGCAATACGCAAATGAGGCTATTTAATAACGAAATACCTTTATTCTATAATATTTAATCAACTTTTAAATTTAAGTTAGAAGTCAAACTCCTATTTAATCCTGTTAAGGTAATTGAGCTTATAATTTTACTTAAATTTTAAGCATATACTTTCATTTCTCTTTAATCTGTTTGATTTGGAGATTAAGAATAATTTTATTAGCTTTATTTAAATAATATTTTAAAATTTAGGAGAAGTATTTGGATTTTAATTAAGCTCCCCTTCTTTATTTTTTCTTAGGAAAGCTCACTTTTTCGTAATCACGTTTATTAAATCAGTTTCTTATTTATGGAATTATTCAAACCTATGTGCTTAGCATATGAATCGACATGAAAACGTAGATTATTATCATTCACTAATGTATCGTTTTTTTTTTCTGAATACATAATCTGTATTTTTACTATATTATAATGTTTAACTTGCTTTCTCTATCAAGAAATTCGTAATTTCATGTGTTTCGATTTTCATTTGGAATCTTATAAATTAACCTACAAGATGTTATGTAGGTTAATTTGTGAAATTAAAGAATTTTAGATGTAAGGAAAGTACTTGGAGGCTTAGATCCATCAAAAACATTTGAAATGGGCTCCAAAATAATTTAATATAAGCGAGTGAAATGTTATTTACTTACCGTAACTATTCTCATAAAAAGGTCTACATTACCATCCATGGTTTAAAATATTTTATTGAAATACATGCTTTTAAAGTAGCTTTAGACATATTGTGTATTATGATAATGTTCCGCTATACTATTTGCCCTTAAAGGTCATCTAAATAAATCAAAAGTAAAAGTTTAAGGCAAAGTATTTAATCAAAGCCTTTCCATATAGCATTTTATTCAAGATTTTAATTACAGAAATTAAAAATGGGAAACTATTGTGTCTTGTTAAAGAAGCAAATTCCAACAATTGCTTATGTATGATAATTAAACTATTTTGCATTTATATTTATCTAGTTCAATAATAAAACCGATGCAAAATTTTATATAGAAAATTAAGGCTAAATCTTTTTTAAATTTAAGTTTTAAATTATAATGTTTAGTTATTCTTAATCAGATATTTTAAAATAACTTTTCACTTTAAAACCTATTTAACAAATTTTTAAGCGTTTTTCCTTATGAAATCGTTTAGAATAAATGTTAAATATTTTCATTGTATTTTTCATTTTCTTATTTGGAAATGTTTCAATATATTTTTTCTACAAATATCCAAATAGCTTCCATGTTTTCAATACTCGTATGATATATTGAACTATAATGCCAGAGCTAAGAACTCCATTCCTTGATATGAGCATTATTTGACGTTCCCTGTGACGATATTTAAAGAATAAAGTGTATGAAAATAATCCCCAAGGAATAAATAACTTGAAAATTTCATTACCTATTAAACATTTCGTTCTCTCTCTCAATCTAGTAAGGTTAGAATTCACCATTTATAATTCTAGACATTCATAGTTATGCAATAGTTCAGTGGAACATTGGATTTAAGAGAAAGTGGTAGTGGTCAAGGAAATTAAAACTTGAGCCCAGTAAAATTAAACTATCGGACTAAATATAAAATTATTGGATGTCGGACTTTCTTTATTCCTGAAAATTCAAAACCTGTTAAAAATTAATTAATTTTATTCGGGGATGGATGGGGAAGCAAAATCTTCCTGACAAAGAAATCCAAGGTGGCTTTCGTAGACTATGACTCAAACTTCATTATCATTCCTCAACGTAGTGCATACTCTCTAAAGTCAACAGTAAACATCTCTTTATCTCTTTAGTTGTCACCCTGAGTATTGAACAAACTGTAATAATTTAACTTAAAATGCGTGGCTCAAATGGAGACTCACTGAGCATTTATTACTGCTTCCTCTTCACAAAGCCTTATATTCTTTCAGCTTGAACAAGCCAGTTGCTATTTAGTGGATTGCACGATTTTCGCCAAATTCGCGGAAAGATTGTTTAACGGTTAGGAATAGCTAGGCTTGGGTCTTCGTACATGGAGAAAATCTAAAATTCCGAATTATGATATTAGTATTGGATCACTTAAAGAATGGCTCTTCAACCCGTGACCAACTGAAGGCATTTTAGTAGCCCCACATTTGAATTTAAGACAATTTGAAGAAAAATTGCCTTGTCAGCTTTTTATCATAAAAGAAAACATATTTTAGTTCATGTTATTCTGGATAGTTAAAATATTTCATTGACATGTTTGATATACATTTGAGATAAAAAATTTTGAATATAAATTATAAAAATTGGAGTTATAAAAATGTTACTCTATCTTAAATGATTTTAAAAATAAAAAGGAATGACTATGCTTAAAATCTCAGAAATTTCGGGGAAAAGAAAGGATTTTTATCTTTAACAGGTTTGCAATAGATGTCAAACTTTCACTAATACATCGCCAAAGGTGACTTTGAGTATGCAGTCACTATAGAGGAGGAATAAGTTCTCTTTATTTTGCATTTAGTTGTCAAAACTACATGTAGGCTGTAAATATTTTGTTTGACTGGTGATAAGCAGGTTTTCTACAGCTGATTTTAACCTAGATTAATCTCCCTCCTTTCTCATTCTGAAATTCAGAAGCGGTTATGCTCTTTGAATCAGTGCACACTGGCTAGCCATGAAAAACACATTGAAGGAAAAGGGCGATTTTTTTCAACATAGTGATCAGATGTTTAGTTTTATTGTTGAACATTATAGTTATGAAGCTTACCTTAATTACATCAAGAGTGCAGTTTTGGTGAAAGAATTCAACATTAAGAGACATAACAATACTAATCAAATTAGGAAACATTCTGCATTAGAAGGTCATTTTCGAAGTGATAGGTTAAGTAAATTAAAACCAAAACTAAATCGTCAGTAGCCTTTTCACCAGAACGAATGAAGAATCTGAAAATAGTGTTCGTGTTAGGTACATGTAGCAGAAAATATTGCTTAGCTTGGAAATCCCTTTGCTGATGGAGAGTTCGTAAAAGAATGTCTTCTGAGTGCGATTGAAGTTCTCTGTTCATCATAGGCTCAAGTCATATTGAATATTAGCTCATTTGGTGAGACAATAGAGATACATGTGGGGGATCTCACAGCAAATATATTCATTAAATTAAAACTACATGTACAAAAAAGTGAGTTTTATTCTGTAGGGGTTAATAAATCAACGGATGCAACATATTCTGCACAAGTAGTCATTTTTATTTGTGGCGTTGATGGAGATTTCAGAATTCTAAAGCATCAGCCAATGTCGTTGCATTTAATGGTACAATACGAGGATCAGATTTGTATTCGAGATTGACACAAATTTTGGATAAGTGTGAGTTAGACTTCAGCAATATATCTGCTATAACCATAGATGCTTCTAAATCTATAACTGACTGGAGAAAAAAATAGGAGTAAACACATCACTCACACCTGATATGAAGGTATTACGTATGAAGGCAAGTGGGAATAATACAATGACGACTTTCCACTGTAAAATCCGCATAGGAAATTGTTACAAAAATTCCTTCCCGGTCTTTAAACATGTGATGATATTTATTATAAAATGGTAAATTTCCTCCTATCTAAATAACTTAATCACAGGCAATTTCAACTATTCTTTAGTTATTTTGAAGCTGAACATGGTGATGTTGTGTATTACGTGGAAGTACATAGGTTAATCCGAGGAAAGATGCTTCAGCGCCTGCTTCCTATGATGTGAGTAGTTCAACAATTCATGGAATCCAAAGGGAAATCGATTCATGAGTTTCGATTATGATAACTGATTGAGAGACTTTGTATTTATTTTTGGTAATACAGGTCATCTCAATGTTTTGACCTACCGCTTAGTGGGAAAGATCTACTTGTTCATAATCTTTATGATTTTGGGAAAGTTTTTGGTGACAAAATAATTCCTATGGGAAAATCATTGCTAAATAAGAAATCCTTTCCCTTTCCAAAATGAATAGATTGTGTGAAGAACTCTACAACACATAGAATTCAAATGATTATGTACAGTGCATTTCAAGTTTGAAAGAGGAAATCAAAAGCATACTTTCTGATTTTCCTGAGAATGAAATTTATACAAAAATGTTCTTCTTCACATTTCAGTAAAAATACTGGAAATTTTCCTCCTGAACTTCAATTATAATTGATAAATTTGCCGTGTGACACTGCAGTAAAATGCAAGTTTCTTAAAAATCCAAACTTTATCGAGTTTTATTTGAAGTACGCTATCGAAGACAAGTATCCAATAACTCTTAAACATGCTTTGTTCGTATATGAGCCTTTAGCAGTACATGTATATGTGAACAGTTTTTATTTTTTATTAAAATGCGGAACATAATATCACAAATGAGAAAACGATTGATAGAGAGATATTTGGAGGAAACCTTACGAATTGCAGCATCACTGGTTAAACCGGATATTAAAGCTTTAACTGTGCAGAAACAATATAAAATTTCACTTTAAGACTAAAGTAACTACCATCGTTCACTGTTAATGTAAGTTTTTTTTATTGTAAATGTATTTTGTAGCATTTTTCTCTACAATCATCTTCAATTTTTTAATAATTAAAATGGAAAACACTAAATTTTCCTTTGAAGAATAAGGTGAAACAATTTATTGCCTGAAATAAGAAAATGACTTCGTTTAACACTTGAAAAGTCCCAAAATAGCGTTTTAAATCAAAACATATTAATGGTCTTACAAGTCCATATTAAGACAAAATTCTTATCTTGATTTTTTAATTCAAAACTTATAATGCGCAAAGATTCTGGGTGTCTTATTATAATTAGATTTTAGGTTTCTTTAGTATAAGCTGTTTTGTTACAAATAAAAAAAAATAATTTTAAACTAACTTACAAATTTTTAATAATTATTATATGCTATTATTTTTCTTACTTACAAGCTTTTATTCAATACTTTGATTTTAATTTAATTAGAGTCTTAATAAAAGCAGCTAATGTGATAAATTTTGGAAACACAACACATAAATATATCTGAATAATTCAGGAAAATATCAAGGAATGTTATCCCAAAGATTTACATTAAAATACTTTTAGAAATCATAATCATATTACCATATTTGCTTATCTACATAAATTTCTTAACTATTAAATTTGCTAAAGTGTTCTTCTGAAAAACACTGGAATAAAAAGTTACCTTTAGAATTACTTAAGCTTCAAAGAAAAAGAAAAATATTTATATATTTCCTTTTTGTTGAATTACATAACTTCGTGGCAAATTTATAAATAAAATCCATGTTAATTCTTTAAAAACATTCACACAATAAATCTTAAGTTTTAAAGCAAATAAAAGGACCAAAATAAATTATTGTGATTGGGTACAGAGCAGAGAAATACTAAAATATTAGTTTCAAAAACTAAATAAAAAAATAATGAATTACTTCAATCCACATAATTCCTTTGAAAATATAGATGGTCGGAAAGTCTTCTGAGGAAGGTAAGCAGTGTATCTTTTAAAATTATAGGGAAAGAAATTCTACTTTCTTTTCGTTAAGTGTGTGAAATAAGAGAAATTAAAGAGAGAAAATAAGAAAAACTGTTAACGAATTAAAAAGCAAGCGAAAGGTAACAATTTATGGAGTTACTTTTTTAACGAATTTATTCAAATTTCCTTCATAATTCAGTGCTTTCTTTTAATAACAAATAATGCCATATAATGTCAGATTAACTTGAATGCTCTCATTCTAAGATATTAAAAAAAAACCTTAAAAAACACTAAACTGGTTTTGCCTTACATCTAACAAATGAGAGAAAAAAATTCTATTGTTGTTAATTTGTATTATTTTTTTATGGAGAATTTAATAATTTTCCATTTATATAAAGGCATTTTTTAAGCATATAATTGTTTTTCTTCAACAATTAATTGCTTTGAGAATTGAAAATGAATTAAGTGCATTGAGCGGAACACATCAAAAGAATGAATATAGATGTATACAAAAAATTCATATAATTAGTATATTTTTCTCATAACTAAGCGAAAATGAAGTTCCAGCTGTTTTCATATAGAAATTGTGAGAAATTTATTTTATTATATAAGTTAAATATTTAAAACATTTATATAATATACCTATAATAAAATTTCTTAGCAAAATATAAATTTTTACTGCAAATCAGTGAGTAAATTATGACTGAATTTGTGATTAATATCATTATATAATAATGAATATAATTACAATACTTAAACATTTTTCTGTTGAAGTAAGCTACTTTAATAAAAAGGGTAATGGTATCTTCAAAAAATTTTTTTCATTTTATAATTTGTTTTAATCAGTTTAAGAAAGTATTATAATGCTTACAAGTAATGCAATTTTAATTTAAATATTAACACACCATTATTAAATAAAAACTAATATTATATATGATATGACATATAATGAGTTCAAAGGTACAGTGAGATTTGAAATTTCTCTCTCCCTCTCTCTTTTAATAACTATTCTTAATTTTTTTAAAGTGCTATTATTTTTTCAACCAACAATTCTGTGGTTTCACATTTTTAAACTGTAAGCACTTATGCTAGATGGAATTATCATTTGTTTATATTTTTAAGTTACTCCTAGAATAGCGTTCATGGTATAGGATATTTCTCCTTTTTGTTTAATCTCAATTTAACATTTCTTAAAATTTTGTATCTATTCACAGTTTTTCTGCAATTAGTTGTATGACATTGTACTTCAAAGGCGAGTAGAAAATGAAATGCTTGTTTTATTCTCGTGTTCTTATAACTCTTGTAACAAGCTGGAAACATAAAATTAAAATTACTAACAAAGTTTCAAACTATATAGAGCGCGTAAATACTTCTCATAATGTCTGAAAAACATCGGAATTACTGCAGAAAATCACTAGAAATGTTTTGTAGTTACAGTTGTTAATTTAAAAAAATATTGAGCATTTAAAAGATTATTCATATATAAGATATAATGCAAAAATTTAAGGAACCTTTGACTGCTTCTTGCTGTTGTGCGTGTTTGTTGATCCCAATTTAATTTTCAACTACTTATATCATATATATTTCCTTTTAAATATAATGAAGATAGTAGTTGACCATTGAGAATTCTAACTATGTTAGACGAATGAAGAACATTTTTTCTAAACTAGGAGCATTAATTTCAAAAACTGCATTCATTGATCTAGAAAATACTCATGATGTAGCACTAGTGCATTTACACAAACTAAATTGTTTATTTTGAGGCCATCGCATGCACATTCGTTCTTTTTCCTTTCATCTTAGCAGTGGTCATTTAGACAAATATGTAAATCTGCCCTATCAAAAGTGCTTGGAATATAACAGTGTTACAGAATTTTGTAATCTAAGAATTGCAGCAACGAAAGTTGTTTAAACATTTTATGAATACAGGAAGGTTCTCCTCCACACGACACCCCATATATTTGGCATGTATTGGAAACAGCACTTGTGTGATGTAGTCATTCCTCGTAACTTAGTAGTTTCGTGATCACCGTGATCTCACGTTTATATTCCGATAGATATGCAGGTCTGTGGTTATCTGAAATCTAAGGTTTACACATCAATTGCATTGGATTAGTCAATTCTAAAGGACATGAAGTTATACAGATTGTTCCCGGTTCTTACTTTCGCCATTGTAGTCAATAAATACCATATTGAATGCGTTATCGTTTGCGAAGATGGGTAATTCGAAAATTCTTAATTCTAATAAAATGAAAAATTACCTTCTCATTCCTTGTGTTGCTGTTGGTCCCTTACATTATTATTCTTCGCCCAATTCTTATGATGGCAACTTTCATCAAACGTGCATCGTTCTATTACCTTTTATGTTTTTTCAATGCGGTAATTAATTTGCCCTGGAAAAAAAAAGTGGGTATTGTCTTACGAAAATTTTGACAATTGTTCTCGGTATCCGTACCAATGTGAACTCTATTGATTTAAATCATGACAATCTTTTGAGCGTATATCTTCAAATAATATATTATAAATATGTTTTCAATACGTTTAGCGGATTAGACACTTTAGAGCTCATGTTTTGGTTAAGCTTTTTTTGACAATCTTGTATATAGTATATATAAAATAAAGAAAAAGTAAAATGAGACAAAAAAATAAGCAGAAATCGTTAATAAAAAAATGTAATTAATAAAAAGCTTTTATAGAGTTATTAGAACAGAAAGTGAACACGTACTTTAAGAAATGAAACAAAAACCTTCAATATAAAAGAAAAAGTTCTATGCCACAAATAATTTTAGAAAAAAAGTATATAAATGGAAACTAAAATTATAAGAAACTGAACGCAAAAACTAGACTAACTGGAAATGAAAAATTGATGTAATACGTAATTTTTCCAGAATTACACATAAAACTGTTACAATAAGTATATATTTTTTATAAATACATGTAAACTTTAAAATTCAAATGAACACTGAGAAACAGAGTTTTGGAAAAAGACAAAAAAGTACGCCCAATACAAAATATAAATTTATATATATAAAAGAAAAAATTAAAAATAATAAAACAAGAAATATAAAATTATAAACAAAAAATATGAAATAATTTTATTAATTCCCTATATGAACAAAAAGCATTATATTTCATGTTTTATAATTAGTATATTTAAGGTTATCTTTGATAAAATTTGCATTTTTGATTCCAGGCATAGCGTGTGAAATTGAGTTCATTTTTTTTTGGAAAAAAAGGAAATATCAACTTATCTATTGTTACGTAAATTATAATTACATATAATAATTCTAAAAATTACTATACTTTGATTACTGTTCCAGAAAAGGATTTTAGATTCTATAAAAAAAAAGTTTCGCACTTTAAAAAAAATTCATTATACGTTTTATTGCAAACAAATTATTAATAAATATCTAATTATTCAGATTTGAGAATATTGCTATTTTTTGTAACAATTTTAAGCAATATGAATAAAATTATAAAAAAAACTTATTTCTTTCTTATAGCTTTTGAATATAAATATAAGATTATCAGTATGTCTACTGGCATTATAAAATTTTTGTCATCATTATAATTATATTCGTAGAAATGTAAGTTATAGCAAATTTACTACACCCAGGCTTACCTGTATGTATACCTATTTCTTGTTTATGCCACTGGATCATCCTGCTAGTAATAGTCTTGCTAATATTTACATCTCTTAGGATATGGTTATATCAAAAAATTATATTTTACTTACATATTTTATCATATTATCTTATCCATTCAATTATAGTAATTGATGTTAAAAGTTTTTATTGTTATATATAATCCAGTTTTCTTTTAGAACTAATTTATCTAAATAATTTTTCATTAGAAATATATATATATATATATAAATATCTATAACGAATTCATTAAAAATAACTTAATATATCTATTATCTATAGTGTTTTGTAGTAAATGTTTTTTTCTGTTTTACCAACTGTAGTAACGTGAAGTTTAAAAATTTTAGTTAATCTCAGAAATTTTAAAAGCGTTCTGTGAAAGTTAGATGTACTTCTGTAATATTTGTTAGACTTCTGTAATATTTGTTAGACTTCTGTATTATTTGTTATACACAAATTGTCTTATAAATAGCAGTGATTCTATTCGGATTTTCTCTATCAATGATGCTTACTTCCCTTATTATTAAATATATGTTTATTAATCCTATAAATGTCGAATCATTTGCACATAACAGCATACTTGCTACGTTCCTTATCAAGATAAACTGTAACAAAATTATCCCGGAGATTTTAGCATAATTTTATAAGTCTTTATAATAAAGGGTTTCAACATTTTGTTAGAACCTAATTTATTTCAAATCTAATTTTTAATATTTTTTACAAATATTGTATTTATATTTAGTAAAAGATAACACAGAAAAACTACATTTAATATCTAATTTAGTAATAAAATTATCTAGATGTTTATACATCAATACTTTAATTCAGTTGGTACTGTTATAGAAATAATAAGACTTAATCCAATAAATATATAACATAAAAGTATCGTTTTTGTTTCAAAATTGGTAATTTTCAACTAGAATTTCTACGTATTTTAATAATGTGAAGGCAAAACTCTTGTTTATAGTTCTGCGAAAACATACAAAATAATCCGAACTATATTCATAAATAACCCAATACTCAACTACAAAAAGTCCAAACTAAACTGACATTTAAACTTTCGATTAAATATATTATACAAAAGTCCATTAACTTAATTTGCTTTTTAAGTTTTTCTCTTGTATTATCAAAATTATTACTACAACACAATTTTGTGTTAACGTATAATCAATTTTAAAAAGTGTAATAAAAATTAAAAGTATAGGAACAAGTCTCTAGAAAATGAAATATACATGAAGTTTTCCTTCCTTTAAAAATTGTTTGCAATTTATTTTTCTTCCAAATTACCATTTTTTCCCCCGAATAATTCCATAAAATATTGAAAGAAGGCATGTTAAACATTTTTTTTTTGTGGAAATTAACTTCCATATGTAAGGAACTCTTAACACGTTATATTTTTCTGTAAGAAAAAAAAAACATGCATAAATATTTTATTCATGAAATAAATCAAATGAAACAAAAAAATCTGAGTTAGAGTTGTGAAGAGTAAAAAATAATTCTTACTGGAGTTGTGCAATAATTATTTTGAACATTCTAGTTGAACTAAAATACTATTTTTTTTTAAAAAAAATGCTCAAAAAAAAACATCACGCTTCAGCATTTATTTAATCTAAAATTTTCAATAAAACTATTAATTATATACAATGATGCTTTTTTTTTGTAAACCAGAAGTCGAAATAGTTTTAACTTGTTTTATTTTTATATGTCTAATAAGTTTGCGTACATTTACATTTTGTATTATTGTTGGCATAAATACAATTTTCTTAAACTTGATTTTAAAATTATTTCTTGCTTTTTTTAATTTTAAAACATTATTTAGTATTGATATAATAAGATAGAAGTTTAAGGTTAAAATTTCTAATTTGTGTAGGATACGAATTTCGAATGCCTTCTTTCTGTCATCATGATAGATGGCGCTACTTGGATTTCTATCGATATATATGTGTGTGTATGCAAATGGGTATATATATATGGGAGGGTGAGTGTGGGAGTGAGTGTATTACAGTAAAATTGATCAATCTGGTGATTATTCATAATCGTCCCCAAATTTGATAAAAATAAATATAATTTGATAAAGTGATAAATTATTTAATATTTATTACATTTACCGGTTAGTTTATGAATTCACCAACTCGTAATGCAGAATGTAATAAATTCATATAGTTTTGGATAGTAACTATATCTTGATTCGAAAAAATAAATATTTTCAAAATAACTTGTGATAATCTTTGACTTCTTTTGGCAAACTTTCACACAAGTTTATGTAAATTATCATTGCTTCGGTAGTAACATTTTTGTATTTTATTTGAAGTTCTTTTGACATTCTGTTACTATCGCCAGGGCTAATTAATAAATGTACTTCATGAATTATGGTGAAAAGTTCTTCAAAGAACAAATAAAGTCTTATATAAAAGCTATCTTTACTTATGGGGAAAAAAAGTTTTTCAACATTCTCTATTTTCATTGCTTTGTATCCTTTTAATCTTTGATAATCTTCGATTATTCCCATTACTTTTGTTCTTACTATTATTCACTATTATTAATTAGTTGTCATATCTTTCTTTTGTCAGAAAATTGCTTTTCGCTTTCTTAGTGTCCAAAGCACTTAATAACTTGGAAATAAAACACTCATGCATATCGTCCATTAATTAATATTTTATTTAAAAAATATCTAATATCAATCCTGCCCGAAAAAAGAAATACTACTGAAATCATGTGCAACTGACATTGATAAGGATAGCCGAAAACATTCAACGAACTCGCGTAAAGACGCAACGGCGTATGACATGACAGCAGCCATGCAGCTGAGCAAACTGAACGAATTTTAGAAAAGTTATGCCTTTTATTATATTCCTAATTACGAGATGGGGATTTTATAAAGTAACCAGTAAATGTGAAAAATCATTCAATAAATTATTATATTTACCAGGTTTAATGGTGATTATGAATAATCTGCCCTCTCCCCATACATAATAACCAGTTTATTACATTTACTGTCACACACACACATATATATGTATATATATATATATATATATATATATATATATATAATTTGAGAGAATCTTTTAATGAAACAGGAAAATGACGAATAGACAAAATAAGTATATGTTGTTGTCTAATGTCAAATATTTCTGAATATTAAAACTAGAGAGAAATAAAGTTTTTATTCGTCCTAATATAAAAAGTTATTTTAATTTGTGTGATCGAAAAGTTATTCAAACAGAATTATTTTTCCCTAAAGGTATACGGGACAGCGTTTCATTCAAAAATTTATTGCATAGGGTGCTGAAATAAATGAAAGTAAAATTTAACTTTTTTGAACTAAGCATATGTCCTCTCGTTTTAATTAAGATATGAAGACATTAAAATGGAAATATTTTATTTCGGACAGAATAGTTATAATAATTAGAATGTTGATGAATATTCAATATTTGCTACCGTATGAACTTCTGCTAAGGGATTGTGCTAGTCTATATATATAATTATAAAATGATATATCACATTAATTTGTGCTGCTGATCTGCTCAGATAATTAATGTTGCAAAATTTCTAAACTAATTTTTTTTGTTCAAACTAGTGCACCTTCATTATAAAAGCTCATTATGTAATTATAGTTGAATAATACATCTTAATTTATAAACTTCTTTATCTTCCTTTATACTTTCATAAGGAATAAAACATTGCTTTTAATGAACTTACACATGACCTCCTTATTATCAAGGATCATTTGATAAATATCTGATACATACATTCTTACACAGCTTCAAATGTACTCGAAATGATTTATCAATGCAAACAATGCAGCATTTAAATTTGAAAATAAATGCCTGTTTCAAAAAACACTTTTAATGTTTTACCATGCAATCTTTTAACATGAAAAAAAAAATATGAAATTCGGAAACTTTGACTTATAAAGAACAAAAACATCTTGGTAAAATATCATAGAATGAATTTATGCAATTTATAGGGAAATATATTTAACTAGATACCAAACATAATATATAATAAAAATAAAATCTGCAGATTTTTCTTATTAACAGTTATTTGGAAAGATATAATTTTTCCGAAGACATTGAGAAATACAACTTCGAAACTAAAACTAATTCATGATTTTTTCTTCTATTACATGACTAAATTCTAAAATTAAATAAGTTTCAATCTTCATATTGTAAGTTTTATTAGAACTATTTTGGATATGTATTTGCAATTAAATTTTATTATATACCCAATTGTCTTCAATTCTGATGAATAAAATATATTTAACTTTGTTATAACCTTAACAGATTGCTAAACTTTCTAATCAAAGGAGCCCTTTCTCAGTTTGAGCAAATACATAAGTAGAGTAAGTATACATCTTTAATTCAATATGAGATGTAAATATTTAGTTTTAGTTTTTCTCCCCGCAGTATTTTCGATTGAACATGGTTTATAACACATCAATCAATAACTCCCGAGACTAACATTGAAAACAACATTTTTTATGCAAATTTTTTTTATATTCATCAACATAACACCTTTTGTTAATCACCTTTTAGGGTGATACAATCGTTCCAACGTTCTCTCTCTTTCCCAATTTTTCGCAAATCTTTTTGTTGCGAGTAAATAGCGATAAACAGCTTTCTGAATCATCGACTTGTTGCTGTTTTTCTTCCATCGAAAGCAATCGCGGCACCCACTTGGAAAAAACCTTTTTCACTTCACTTCAAAAAACCTTTTTCAGTAAATACACTTCCATATGATATCTGTGTCATCTCAGCAATCTCACGGAGCTTCACTTTACGATCTTTCATTATAATTTTTGTCACTTCACTCACATTTTCTGGTGTAACGGTTTCCACAGGTCTACACGAGCGTTCCGCGTCATTTGTGTCGGTACGACCACGTTTAAACTCGGCAAACTACCGACAAATCGTTGCTTTTGATGGACAAGAGTCCGGGTAACATTTTTCAATTCATTGTTTCGCTTGCACGGTGTTTTTACCCATTAAAAAACAATGTTTTCTCAGAACACGAAACTCGGTTTTTTCCATTTTTTAAACAAACTATAAAACGACTTTACTCCAACCTCGATAACTCAGCTGTTTCTGGTCCGATCGACTTAAAATTTTGACACGTTTCAAGCAAAGGTTAGTACTCTAGAAAGACCTGGTTACTGGTTTACTACGAGCGTTATCTCTGGGTTAGTCTCGGGAGTTATTGATTGATGTGTTATGTATTCCTTCTATCTGTTGTTTGTAAAAGATTGGTATCTAAATCTCTGGTGAAATTAATATGCATAATAAATATCAGATTAACGCCCTCTTAATATCGTATCTAAATGTAGAATCATTCATGGCTTACTCTGAATGAATTTAAAAATATATATTTATAAACAGCTTTTGAAAAAATATTAAAACAAACCATTAACACATAATTCATGAATACTAAAAAGGGAATACTTTAAATTTTATAAGAATAAATGAAATACTCTTCATTATGAGAATTTATTACAATTATTATACATGAACAGGAAATGATTAGCTTAAATGTTTCTAGTAAGATCGTTTAGATATATTTCCTCTTATAAATTGAAGTTATTTTATAACAGGGAAAAAAAATAAAATTATATGTTAACATAGATTGAAGAAATTATTATAACGTTTCAATACTTACTTCTATTTAACGTAAGCTTTCATGAGTGGGCTTGAAATTTGAACGGAGTAAAATGGTTATTTTATAGAAGCAAAATCGATCATTAAAGAAGTAATTTTCTTCTCGTATATTTTCCTATATACTAACTTCTTGGGATCGATCAAATGAGAACATTTGATTTGAGAACATTTTTGGTAAATGAACTGTGAATTATGCAAGGTAGAATAGAAATGATTAAGCGTAGTAAATAAAAATGATATCACAACATTTATAAGCTGTGAAGAGTTTAGTAGTAAGTGAGTTGAAACGAGATTAAGACATTGGAAGTTTAGAGCCACAAATATATACGTGTTTATCAGCTGGTTAAAAAGAGATTGAATAATTCGATTCCAGTGTAAAATAACCACCTGTGAGTGGAAGTCTAGAAGGTTGCATCTTACAAGTTTAATAATGAATCAGATCCGCAGTCAGGCAGTGTCAGATAAGTAATTATTTATTACAATATTAATTTTATTTGAGCGCATACAAGGACCGAATCCTTTACGTAATGATATAAATATTCAGTTTTTAATACTCTAAGACTGAAATGAAAACTCTTTAATTCCTTCATCATATGACTACTTAATTAGTGTATGATATGTATTGACTAGTGGTGGCCAAATTAAGAGACATCAGAGAAACCGAGCTGTCATAAAGCTTCACCAAAGAGAATTCCTCACGGCAGATATGAGTAGAAATATCTTATTATTGATAATTGAAATTCGCCTATGCACTATAATTAAAAAAATGCTCATCAAGAGAAAAAATAAAACTTGATTGTAAAACACAATTCCTAGGCCTGAAATTGAGGCAAAAAATTTATGTTTTGTAATTATCTCTCATTTCATAATAATTATGATTCACATTTTTTATGGCTAAAAACCATACTCTTTATGTTCCTTTCTTTTCTCCATAAAACTTTAACGTTTGTCTATATAATGGTATTATTCCATGTATTTTGAAACTGACCCAGGTTATATTTATGCCCAAAAGAAATGAGTCGAGATTTCCTCATTTGATAACTTTAGATGCATAAGCCTACTCCGGCACTTATGCATCTAAAGTAGTAAGTAGTTGGAAAAATTGCCTGTTAACAGATTTTCTTTCGAGTGATCAATACGGTTTTACACCTCAGAAGAGTACTGATGACGCTCCTTTGTGTTTGAAAGAGGTTATTCAAAGGGGCAAAAAGAAAAATTTGTACACCATCTTGGTTTTCCTAGATATAAAAGGCACTTTCGGCAATGCGTTCTCAACCTCCTAAAAAAGAGGAATTTGAAATGAATATTTTTCTCTTGCCGTTGACTTTTTAAATAATGAGATAGCCAAATTGTAATTAGGCTCCGCTTCTGCTATCGGTCGCCTTGAAAGAGACTGTTTTTTAGGTTCAGTTTCAGCACCTGCAATTAGGAATATTATTATCAATGATCACTTCTAAATATTTAAAAATATTGCTTATTGCGACACTTTGACATTTGCAGGTAATACTTTGTTTTGTTTCCAGAGCAGGGATCTTCCAGTTATTTTTCTCTACTCACAGGAGATTCTGAAAGTCTCCTCCAATTGGACAAAAAATTTTAAATTGGACTTTACTTCTGATAAAAGCAGAGTCGTGATCATTTAAAAATGAAATGTTTGCTATGATGCATTTCAGCAATTTCTCGACGTAGCTACGGTAAAGCAAATGAAATATCATTGGGTTCTTGAAAGTAAATTGTCATGGAAACAACGCTTAACTTATTTTTAGAGAAATGTTATAAATTACAACGTGGATTAATTTGTAGTGCACACAACACGTATGGTATCAATTTCAATGCGCATTCAATCATCTTTGAGCAAAGAATTGAACTTTTCGTAATGGGCGATCAAGAGTTTAGAGTGTGGTGCTTAAGAAGATAAATTGTAAATATCTGAAATGAATTCAAAGCCGTGTGCTTTTTCAGATCATATGTGGATATCGTAGTACATTTTATTGTTCTGTTTATGCAGTTTCTGGTTCTCCTCCTATAAACATTGTTATTCTTCGTAATATTACCTTTAGGGAAAATTCTCTCTGATTCTCCCATCTCTGATTATGATTGTGTTCTGCCTTCAAATGCCCTTCCTCATCCCTCAGAGAGAAATGGGATATCAGAGATCAATAATACCCAATTTATCAACAATAGAACAGATATTTTCCCTATTATTTGCTATACTGATGGCAGAGCTCGCTTCGTATTTGTGGTCTTCAGAAAATGATTGAAACCGAGGACTTTCAATATAGAATTCCAGATGAATGCACAGTGTTTGCAGCTGAAGTTTTGTGCTTAAACTTCACCATCAAATGGATTGCTAAGCAAAACAGCACAGAACAGGCTTTCTCAATTATACCAACTATTTTTTATCATTGGAGACATTAAAATGTATTTCTTTCAACAATAATATAATTTTAGAGATCCAAAGTCAACTCAAAGTCCTAAATAAAAAAACCCCATCTCGGTTGCATTTTCATATGTTTGTGGAAACACGGATATTTTTGGAAACGAGCGGAACTTTTTTCTTGAAAGATTGCTACCAAATGCGAAATTGACATTTATGTAAGTATCCATCAATCTTTTTAAAATAAGGTCATAAGAGAAAGAATAACGGAGTCTTAGAACAAAGAGTACATCATTTCAAATAAAGGGAGCTTTCAAAGAGATATTTTTCTTCCATTAAAATGAGATTGTAATGCCATCATTTCTTACCAATTTCTCAATAGCCCAATTCCTCACTGGTCATGAAAACTTTAAAAGTTACTTCAGCAAATTTAATTTGGAACCAGGATTTTTCTATGAATGTAGCGTTGGTGACGAGGAAATGCTGAATACGTGATCCTTCTATATTCTTAATTCATCAACGAAAGTAAGACTCTAAAACTTGCATTAAAAATCATTCATATTAATTGGATTCCTTATTTTCTCCAGATGTATTCAAAAGAAATGCATTTAGATATTTTTATAAATTCTTTGTAAATAATCGTAATCCTATATAACTTTTAAATTTTCCCATTTATTACTTTCCTTGTGTAATGTGTTTTATACTTACTTCTGCAAGGCACGTGCGATATTTAGTGGTGCACGGGTTTGTTGGTATTTTCAATACAAAAACAATTGATACATTCACATAATATGCTTGATCCATTTATCTGTTTATTATGCAATTCATTTTATTTGTCAAATTTTTCTTTTATTCTAAAACATATTTATTACGTGAGACGGATTCATGGAAAATGATGTTTCATTTTGATTTCTACATGATTTAAGCTAAGTTCCTTTTTTCCTTATTTTTACAAAAGAATATTTCTATTTAAGATCGTTTTGCTATCCCGAAGTTACCAAGAAATTGAATGACACAATAGATATTTTAACGTTTGTAAAACCTTCTGAATATCTTAAATTATTGCGTAGTATTAATACAAAAAATAAAATTGTCTCCCTCGCTCATGTAATTGAGATTCATCTTAGTAATCAAGATGTATATTTGATGCTATTGATTTTAGGAGAATTGTAATTAAGATATAAAACAAGTTTTCGTGGGTAATAAATCCAGCAAATTCTTATTCTAAATATTAAAAATATGATTTTTCTTTTTTAAACTCCTTTAAAATAAACTTACAACTAAATGTAGTTTCAATCCGTAGATAAAAATTAATTCATTTTTCAACTTATGTTTAATTTTATTCCTTATAGTAGTGAGTATGGCAATTATTACTAGAATGCGCGCTTTATGCTTTCTTGGATAAATAATTGCTCTTAATCGCTTCAGTACCTGTAACACCTTATTTACTCTGAATTAGATAAGGAAGCTCGTTTGCTCTGTATCTTTAATTTGCAGAGTAATTTGGAAAGTTTCGCTTCAGTGTGTTTCAATGTCAGTCATAGCGTTATATAATAATTTACGTTTTTAATATGCGCATCTGTTTCATGATTAAAAGCATCTTCAACATTATATTAAGTACTAAAATTTAAGTTCTTCGATACATCTAGAACTAATGAAAATACTTGTAATGGAAAAGTTTGAGCCATCAAAAACGTTGTTATTTAAAATAAGTCTTACACATTTTATTACAACGTTTTTATGTATTTCACTTGGTGTGTGTCTGTCTGTGTGTGTGTTTGTATAAATGTGTCATCAAATTTTCGATCGTTAATTTAACCAACTTCCTTTTAACCTAGAGCTCTGAAACATTGGGAATCGTCTTGCTCGCCTAACAATGCAATATTTAGACATTTGCGACACGTTTTAACTAACATTTGAATATTTTTTTAATAATGCAGTTTAGTCCAACTACTTGGCGTGTTTTCAAAGACAGCCAAACGTGGCAATTTTTTTTTTCGCTGAATGTCGTGTCTGCTAAGCGGACCAGGGTAGCTACATTTGGCAAAACACCACCAAGTAATTTTTTAATCAGCTTTGCCAGCATATACAAAACGTTGTTCTTAAAAATTTTGGTTTTTATCTCGAATTATTTTTATTTGCTTTCCTCATAAAACTCAGACTCTATTATTTTTCTGGAAAGAAATTGTAAAAAGATTTATTGTGTAATGAATATTCGAAATGAATTTCCATGATTCTTACGTTACATTAAAATGCATTTCATTAAAATTCTTTCAGAAATTGATTAGAAAAAATTTTGCTCTAAATATTATTTCTAGTTTTCATAAGAAATTAAAAAGCAAATTTTAATGACAAACCGAAGTAATTTTTGAAATTACTTAACAATTGCTCGAAATATCAGTGATTTATAAATTAACGCATATTTCAGTATATATTGACAACTGTTTTCTGTTTTAAAACAGTTGTAAAGGGATTCATTTTATCTTTTATAAAAAAAAAAATATTGACCTGTCCTGAGACTTTAAAAAACTCCAAAAAGGAAATAAAACCCTGTATAAGTATTTATACAATGATAGTCATTTCAAAAAATAGAATATTGGAGGAAATATTTTGAAAATTCCATTAATAATTACTAAACAAAATGTAATTTTAATGTTTTAGATACCTATCAATAAGGATATTAGTAGAAGAATTGTATTTCAAATACTTTGTTTATATATGTAAATCCAATATAAAGTTACGACTTACCTAAATTGAATTGATCAGGAACGCCTTAGAGTTCTTACGGAACTTAACTAATATAAGTACCGTCATTCATATCGTATGAAAACCATTCAATGACAAAGACTTCAATACATTATAAGATAGAATAACATTCAATGTATATATATACTTTATAAGAACAATGTGTGATTTCAGAATATTTTTAATTGGATTTAATGTTGAGGATTTGTGGGAATAAAGTAAAAAGACCAAAGTTTTCAAACTGTAACTTTACGTATTCTTTAATGATTTAACTGATAAAATTCAATTGCAATATGTTATTATATCAAACGAATATAAATAAATGGGTTCAGTAAAAATATTTATATTGTAAATGAATCAGAGTATTTGAAAAGCTTAAGTAAAGTGAATCAGATTATATTTTAACTACTTATTAAATTTAATTTAAAACTTTGTACTGTTATCGCAAATCACAACCTCATTTTAAAATGATTAAGTATAGATTTATTAACTCAGAATAATGGGACGTGAAGAATCAAAATAAGCTTAACTTTCCAAATGAAGTAACTCATTTGGCAACTTTGAAGGATAGAGCATTTAAATTCTAAAATTCTAAATAGAAACTAACTACATCGGAAGAGGGTACATAGTCAATTACAATTACAAATCATTAGTTCTTAATTTGCAAATAATTGAAGAACAAGTACTTTAAAGATTGAAATACTCTTCCTTATACGAAGTTTCAGGTAGGTTAGTAGAGTATATTTTCTTAGTTTAACAATTGCCATTAATTAAAAGTTTTTAAATTATCTGAAGTTTTTTGGTCTATTTAATTACATAAGAAGAGGCATCTAATATCATATGATATGCGAGCTATGAATTTCGTTTTATCATAATAAATTGTTTGGCATCCTTGTCAACTCATAATGTCTAATAGCATATACTTTAAAATCTATTGAATGAAGTATTCAGGTTGATTTCAACAGTATTTGTTTCAAATTAAAATCCTATAAAAATTGATTAAATTAACTTTTCAATAAATTTCTATTACCAAATACTAAAGGTTACATATAATATATTTTTTTTTATATTTTCATGATAATTTGTAAGTTTAAAAGCAATAATAATCTCACATAAAATGACATTTATAATAATGTAAATGACATACATTTTCTTTAGAATATAAATTTGACAAATATCACTATTTAAGGTTATTTATTGGAAATAAATTCGACTAGTTAAACAAAAATGTTTCAGAAAACCATGTATGATAAATTTTGCAAATTACAGATTGCAGAAGGAACACTAATGAGAGAAATGATAATAAATATCAAATCAATTCAAATACATATAGTTAAATGATTAAAAAATCCAAATTTGGTTGAATAATATAAATACTTCTTGAAATTTAAATATTATAATATAAGAAATTCAGTCAAATATTTTTTTCGGTGGAAAAACAACCGAAATGTAACCAATAAGTTAATTTTATCTTGCAATATTATTACAACTTTTGACAATATTCTTACACAGCGTTTTAAAACCTACTTCGAGGGTCGTATTAGATTCTAATGTATGTATCAATATTATTATTGTTAATATCTCACGATTGTAAAATGCGTTCAATTAATAAGCTTAACACGTCACATTCATACACTAAGGTATTTATTGAAATAGAAGTATATTAAAATTTTAAAAAAAATGAACAAAAAATTTAGTTTCATAACACATCTTTTTATGATTAGTTATTTGGAATATAAAGAAACCGTTATAATAATATGTATTTTAAGCGTATTTTAAATGCTTAGAGTCTATTGAATACGTAATATATGTAAAATACAATTGCTATATTCTATACTAATATTAGGCGCCTATATTAAAAAAGAAATCTGTTTTTCGAAGGTTGTTTTTTATCCTGATCAATGAATTGGGGATACCATGCATATTTTTTGTAATGTAAAGGCTGTTGAGATAATGTAGTGCTTTGAGGGTTCAATGGGATTGTAAATGTTATCTCGGACGAAAAAAAGTAATCCAGTTACTTGAGACAAGAATAAAGTTAAATAATTTAGTATAAAAATATCAGGTTTAAGCAGGTTTGGGATTATGAATAACATAAGTATTGTCTATTCGACATTTACATTTTTATCAAATGTGAAGAAAATTAATTTCTTTTTAAATTCCCATAAAAGAATTTATGAAATGGAAATATAAAGTAATATTTAATATTAGTTTCTTATATATTATGATATGAATTTCAATAAAAAGAATAAATGTATAACTTATTGAAAAAGTATAGTACAATATAAATTTTTAATCTTTAAAATAAATCATTTTCTCAAGTAGTAAAATAAATATTGAAGTCTACTCTCTTATTTAAATGTGATTTCGCTTTAAAACACGAAAAGAAAAAAATAATTACAAAATTTAAAATGAATTTGTAAAATAGCAATTATAATAACATTGGATATGAGATTTTTTAAATATCGGTTCCAACAAATGTGGAAGTTTTAACATTTCTGTAAAAATATCGTTGTTATTAGAAATTATCTAGCCCAGCCATGTCGAACTAAGGAATAGAGAGCAAACATACATGGGAATAACAACTGTACTGCAGAGTAATTTTCTTTTCCTTGTGATATTAGAAAATAAACTGAGACCAATCAACAACTCTGTATTTTATGTTTAGCTAAGAGTATCAGGTATCGTTTGGAATTAAAGCTCAAAATGTATTTCTACAGGTAGAATAAAAGTTTAATTGGTTGATTTAGAGACTGTGATCAATTTTAAAGTGTATTAAAAAAGCGCAGTGTACATGCACATCATGTAAAAATGGGCTTTTTGAGGAATATTGACCGCCAAAGACCCGCAGTGTAGCCAAGGCTGATACACTTTAAATCTGTTGGGTTCCAAAGTCCTCCCGTTGACGTAGTATGGAAGTTAGAAGAGGGGTTGCCAACTCAGGTGTCGTCCTCGTCACTTGAACGAGGGACAAAATTATGAGGTCCGTCGCCAATAGCCCTCATGTTGCTTCTGGAGTAACGTTAATATAAACTAAACTAAATTAATTTTTCAGAAATATATAAATATTATTGGGTAGAGAGAACATAGGCTATAAGAAGAGTTAAAATTAGCATTTTGATAAACCCTGAATTTTAATACATACCTTCAGTCGTTTGTTGATTGAATCAAATGGAAGCATTTCTTCACAAGCAATAAAAGTAAAATCATCGAAAAATGTTATGCTAGGAAAGTGGTAGAATATTTTTTTTTTCATTAAAATTCCAGATATTTTTACCTAGGTGAAAATATTTTCTGCAATTTAAATATATATAAATTTACTTCTCTGCTGTTAAGTTCGTTCCGAAAAATATCCTTCATTGCCATCACGACGACTTGTCATTTATAAGTAAACTTTTTTTTAACAATCTATGATATCTGATAAGATTTAAAATAACACCTTATATCAAGAGTGTTCGAAAAATTATTTTGTAATTATCGAAATACTTTTGCTTTGATCTCAGGGTATGGAAAATGTGTAAGTTTTAAAAGCGTCTAAATTATGGGTATAAAAATTGTTTCTCAATTGCTTAGAAAATTGTATACAAAAATAAATGTACACTTATTAAAATGAATAAACAGTTATTAATTTATATTTATTAAAATTTAACTGTTTCATTTTTTCTACATGTGTGCATCTATGTATACATTTAGTTTGTCTAAAAGTCTATAGGACTGCGCTTAAAAATAAATTTCGGTAGCATGTTTCGGCTTCGCTACATGATGAGAAGGAATTTTTTATTCATAGAAAAAGATATTTGATCTTGAGTGACAGGGGAGACTCAAACCTTCGATATGTTGGTTTGAAAACTCTTCCGGTCTTGTTTATAGTACCGTTAACAACTAGGTCACGAAGGATACCCACTCGAGTTAGTAATTAAGCATTTTAACTTCTGTTGTCACTGTTGAAGTGAACCATTGCACAATAAAATAGACAGTACAGTGAATAAATTATTTATATTGATCAATCCACTTATGACCCTCATAATGCTATTATTGATTGATGCCATCATTAAGCCACTTCACACTCAGCTGGAGCTCCTCTTACCTTCCGATATTGTCTAAGTGTTGTCCTTACAGCTTCATCTCCAGCTTTGGAAATAAACAGTAATCTACCGTTGCCAATTATGGAAGGTGCATTAAAGTACATCAAGATCAAATTTTTGTTTTCCCTTATGTTCGACAGCAGTCATTGGGAACGCATTAACAACCGATCTGTTAAGAATCTGCAGAACGCTGTTTGCACTGGGTGTCCTTTTGGAACAAATTTCAAGGCGATTATTACCTTATATACAAAAAATGTTACCAATATCGTTTTCGCTCAGAATTTGTGAAAGAGAAGTTTTGCTTAGCAGAAGACAGTCGATTGCACAGTCTATCTCTTCACTTCCATATTCTCAGAATTTATTCGATTGTGGGGGAAGAACTACGATTTTTCACAGGTAATGAGTTTAAAGTTTTGACTTGTGATTATGAGATTTAAAATGTTGACTAGTAGTTCTTATCGTTTGGTTGTCAGAAAATGTAAAATGCTCTTTCCGTTTCCACAAATCACTGCTAAGAGGGCTTCTTTTTCAATTTCTCTGCGAGCAATGTTATTAACCATTGGTTCTTTCTCAACGCAGAAGGAACAGCTTCGATATTCGGCGAAGTTAAGCTAATACGAGAACTCCATATTCTTTTACTACACTGAGCCACTTTCTGGCCATCTCGAAATTTTCCAAAGGAAAAAAAAAACACATCCTATTGGGACAGCCAGTAGACACTCTAAGTGTTTTGCATTATTTGATAAGTTTGCTGGAAAATTTTGGTGCAGAACACTACATTCGCTATTTGACCCATGAACAAATTTCAAGTACATCATTTATCTTCAGTAAAAGAAACTAACATGGTTTTCACTCGAGAATATTGGAAAAATATTCGCCTGTATTCTTCGATTCCGATTTAGTAATGTTATATACCATTAAGAAAATTCGTAAAAGACAAAATCATATTCGATCCAGACTACAACCATCTCCGTAAGCATTTTGCATCATTTTATAAATTTCACTAGTTTTTTCGTTCGAGAAAAAACGTTATCGCACATTTCTGTTTCACACATAACTTCGTTATAACTATATAAACAACAATTGATTCACAAAGCGTTGTATTTTGAGTTAAACTCAGTGCGGACTGATGCAGCTTATCAAACACATTCAGAAGACAAGATTTTAGGTTTTTTTGCTCCAGATGGTACCCCAATCACAGATTCTGTAACATTATTCGTAAATATTTTAGCTGTACTGTTGTGTATGTAAATATATTCATAATACATATTTATAACATTTTTAATCACATTAAAAATACTGATTATGAATTTGTGGATTAAATAATTTATACGAAATATTTTATGCGTTCTTGCTACTTGTATGCAAATAAATATTCCGAATAATTTATTTTAATGTAAATTATTTAAGGAATTTATGAACAAAGCATCCATGTCTAATTAAAGTTTTATATTTTCGAAGTTGACATTTTTAAATATTTAAAAATATGGGAAATATAGACTTTATAGATATTTAAGCCCTCGTTTCTGAAAATATGCTCTCAGTAATTTTCGTAAATTTTAATAAATTAAAACTCTTCAGACTTAAGAGATTTCTCTTTTGATATTAAGGAAATGTCAAATCTAGAGATGATATAAAAACTCTCTTAACGAATGAACTATACGAAGAAATAGTTCTTTTTTTTTTAATAATCACACCGTTTTCTACACTACAAAACAAAATGTTTTAAAACACAGTAAAAATTCTTTACTCTGACAAAAAATAAGAGTTTTAAATTATGGCGATGGGATGAATATCATTTCACGATTATATTAAGTGTTTTTCTTCAACATCTGTCATGTGGTAAAGATTAATTCTTTAAATAATAACAGGAAATTTTTACTATTGATGTCAATACTATGGTACAAAAGAAATGATTCGCATAAGTTTAACATTCTTAAGTTAATGTATGGATGTATCGCGAAAATTCATTAAAACTCAATAATTACTCAGAAAACCAGAATATAAGAATTAACTATAAAACATTTGCTTTCTATATTAAATTACTTAATTTATGCGAAATCTTAATTCAGCTAATTGTAAAATTTTCAACTATTTTCAAAACCTATTAAGGAAATATGAATAAATCCTTTAACATATTAAGCTACAATTAAGTGTTTTTGCTATCTCTAATCTTAGAAGAATTAATGAAAATTATATCACTTACTCACTTTCGGATCTTTTGAACGTTATTTAAATGTTAACCATTTTCAGTTCTTTACAATTATCAACATTTCTGAAGTATAGTACTTAATGCAAACATTACAGATATTTCGCTCCATTTAGCTCTCGAATTTTCATTTTACTGTTGATGTACTTTGTTAACAAGAATGAGAAGAATTATCATTGGAAACAATGCATTTTTATTAACAAGTTCATTATTTGGTAATATATTTCGATAATTACATGTTAATCTTTTTGTTTCAATTATATTATTTTGGAAATACATTTAAATCTGAATCTTATGAAAATTAATACATATTAATCATACAATTTTTTTAAAGAATACGTCAAATATATAATTATTTAAATAAAAACATTCTGATTTTATATAAAAAAATTAATTATTATTCAGTAAATCTATCTATATTTATTTGTATCAGAAATTCTGTCATTTTATTAGGGAAAAATAAAAATAAAAAAAAATTCGGCAAAAAATTCACGAACCTCAAGCAATGAAAAATATGATGAATGCTATATATATCACAAGCTGCATCTTTGTAAGATGCATTTAGGTAAGTAGTTAAAAAATTTAAGGAGACAAAACTTATTTATTAAACTGAGTGTATTACTCGAATATCCTAGAATATTTCTATTTAATTCAGCTCAAACTAACATCAAATCGTTTTGAAATATTAACAAGTAAAGACTAGTCTTGATTTGTTATATCGTTCTAATTTCATTACTACACACCATATGTTTCATACTCTTAATAACAATCATAATAAAAGTACAGAAGAGCCTTTTCTATTTCTGTATTAATTAGAGGTAAGCCTTGAAATCTTGGGAAACGTTTGCCAGTAATTTAATACTTTGATAATTTCTACATCTTATTGATTTTTAAAACTAAAAGTTTTAGCTTAATTTTCTTTAAATTTAGTTGGAATATTATAAAATATTGATCTTGAAAACAAACATGCTTATTGGATGGTTGATTAATGCTCTGTCTACATAAAAGCTCTTCATATATTATACATAGTTTGTCATATTTTTATCTGAACTGATATTTTCATCCAATAGGAAAGCCTGCAGGGAGTTCTATATGGATTGCGGGGAATATGATGTAAGCTAGGTGACCTGTTTCAGTTGATTTGAGCCGCTGGAATGCGTAGATCTGTACCAAAATAAAAGGTTTTAGCATTTATATCAAAAATAAAAGTATCGTGAACCATAGAGAAGCCTTAAGCCATCAGATTTTGTATGGGACTGAAAAAGTCTTCCAAGGAAACTTTCCATATGATCTTTCAAAATTGTAAGAACGAAATTATAACCAGAACACATGTTTTTGAGTGATACAAAAAAACTTAAAAATGACCCGGGAGACATCGATGCTCTTGTGTTCATTGAGAAAAATGTGGTCCAAAAGGAATTTGTGCTCGCTAAAGAAGCTGTGAGAAGTAAATTTTATATAGGTTTTTTTTATGTTCTCGAACGCTTTAATATTAGGGTACATAGCGTTTGAAGGAAATTACTGATATATGAAGGCTCCATTGCGGCCAATCACATGTCGTGAGTACTAAGAGATATACCAAACGAACACGCATCTGCCCAAAACACCCTGTTTTTCAGATCTGTCTCCCACCCACTTCTTTTTGTCACCTAAGAGGAAAATGCCTCAAAGGACGTCGTTTCGGGAGGACAGATACGATTATAATGAGTTTCTTGTGCGTATTTTCCTGAATAAACTCTTGAAGACTTTATAAGATTTTTTCATTTTTTTTAGAATCACTTTTCATGAATGAACAGTGACTTAGGTAAATTAAACTAAGAAACTGTAGTGTATTTAAAAACGTTTTGAAGTGATAACATTTATAAGCGATGAATAATTTAATGAGAAGGTTAGTGGTAAGTGACAATATGGAGGTATAACACATGGATCAATAAGTCCCGAGACTGTGCAGTCGTTTTTTTTTTTTGCGGTTTCCTCCTTCAAACGCACCAGCAAGTCAATATAATAATCACTGTTGATCGATTTACCTTTTTCGAGGTAGTCAATGAAAATCACGCCATGCGTATCCCAAAAAACTGACGAAATGACTTTGCCAGCTGACTGCTGCGTTTTCGGACGGATTTCGCCAGCTGTGCGCCACTCAGATGACTGCCGCTTCGACTCTGGAGTGTAGTGATGTATCCATGTTTCGTCCATGGTCACGTAACGACGCAAGAAATCTTTTTTGTTGCGAGTAAATAGCGATAAACAGCTTTCTGAATCATCGACTCGTTGCTGTTTTTGTTCCATCGAAAGCAATCGCGGCACCCACTTGGAAAAAACCTTTTTCACTTCACTTCAAAAAACCTTTTTCAGTAAATACACTTCCATATGATATCTGTGTCATCTCAGCAATCTCACGGAGCTTCACTTTACGATCTTTCATTATAATTTTTGTCACTTCACTCACATTTTCCAGTGTAACGGCTTCCACAGGTCTACCCGAGCGTTCCGCGTCATTTGTGTCGGTACGACCACGTTTAAACTCGGCAAACCACCGACAAATCGTTGCTTTTGATGGACAAGAGTCCGGGTAACATTTTTCAATCCATTGTTTCGCTTGCACGGTGTTTTTACCCATTAAAAAACAATGTTTTATCAGAACACGAAACTCGGTTTTTTCCATTTTTTAAACAAACTACAAAACGACTTTACTCCAACCTCGATAACTCAGCTGTTTCTGGTCCGATCGCCTTAAAATTTTGACACGTTTCAAGCAAAGGTTAGTACTCTAGAAAGACCTGGTTACTGGTTTATTACGAGCGCCATCTCTGGGTTAGTCTCGGAACTTATTGATCCATGAGTTATATGTAGTGGTAGAAGAAAATGAGAGATTGGTGAAAGATCTACAATTATAGCTGAGATATTCTTCGATAACTGATCTTAAGATGGACACGGTTCTGACTCGTACCCTCCTTAAGAATTATGTAATGTAATTTACACAATTTTATACTATATAGGCTCAGACGCAGGTTCAATTTGAACATTCAAAGATCCGAATAAACCGAATTAGATTTCCTTCATTGTATGTTTTTTTTTTTAAATTATTATCTGAATATCAATTACTAGTGATGGAACAATGAGTTAATTTGAAAGAAAGAAACAGATTAGTTGCATTTATTTCAAATTCAAGTGGCATTTTTAATAAAGAAGTTAATTTTTTATCTTGTTTCGACTGTTACGCATGTAACTCCCTCAAGTAACGTTTGTGTTTTTTATAGCTCAAGAGTCAGATGTTGCTATACTGCGCCAAATAAGATAAGTAAGTGAAAAGCTGGTAAAGTGTGAAACTGTGATATAGACGTGTGAGAAAAATTGAAAAGAAAATCATTTGACATGAAGAATGGTCGAAAATAGAGAAGGACCGTTAGGAAATTCAGGGGTGCGTCAGCCATGTTTACCAAAGACAGTAAACTCCATTGGAATGAAAAAGATCACTAGGTTTTCCTGGATATTATCATGTGCATACCTACCTGAAGAAGCCAAGTCTATAAGTTCCCCCAATCTGAAGTACCAAATCCCCAGGGTCAAGGTGTCTGACTATAACTCCTCTCCTTCTGAAAGTGGGTACCCAAATTATTGCCTCTTACTAAATGGATAACCTACGGTGAGACTATTCTTTCACACTCGGTACCTTAAGGGTGCGTGACTTCATCAAAATGTCTTTCAAAATTTGAAAATGAATTTACTTGAGAATGATGCATGCCGAGCTGGCCATCAAACCCCCAAAGCTATCGAATCACCATTTAGCGCATAATTGCTCTGAGTTGTTAAAGAGTATTCAAATTAGGTGTGAGTGAATGTGAATTATTGGAGCCAGAGCCACATGTGGCTATGCTGCCTCAAAAAAGCTTTAATCGTGATCTAGACGTGAAAAAATTGAAAAAAAATGATAATTGGTCGACAAAAAGGAGGGTCGAATGTAGAGAAGGATTGCTATTGTAACCCGAGAGTGCATCACACGTATTTACTAAAAGTATTAAAATTAGCATAACAAACGATATTTTGATTGTCTTTATGAAAGTGGCACTAGAAGCGGCACTGGTGCTATTGGCGATGGAGCTCGGGAATTGGAACTTAAGTCAAGTGACGAGGATGACACATGAGCTGGCACCCTCATCCTAACTTCCATACCCACACCTAAGAGAGGACATTGGGCCCCGACAGATTTAACGTGCATCAAGAACGGCTACACTGTGGGTCTTTAGTGGCATCAGGGCTCGAATTCACGACTCGATAAAAACTGCGAACATTGAATCCGTGGCCATGACTACTTGGATACAGTGGCAAGAATAACAAACGAATAGCTTATTCTATAGGAAACTACTAAGGAATTTATTATGATTGAATACCGAGGAATTCAACTGCCTTTATAATCAGCTAAAATTGAGATAAGTGTCTTACGAAATTCTGCGAAACTTCGTGATCTAGAATCCATATGAATAAAAGATATCACAAAGCCTGAAAAGCTTTTAAAGAAACTGTGCTGAAAAAGAGTTATGATGTTTCCTTTGAAGAACATAATGGAAAGTTGGAAGCACTGTTAACGTTTTGTTGAAAATCTCTTATTGTCATGTTAACCGAATAAAAAGAAATTATACGTGATTTCTACACAAACCTAACAATATTGTAGGAATTTCTTGTTTAAAGATTTATTGAGTATCTTAAATCAGACAACTCTTTGATAGGCTTCTTTATTACATAACGTATCAAGCATTTTTTTAAAAACAAAAGAACAAGAAATAGGAACTCCCTTTCATACTAGATTTTCATTTCTCGCCATGTATCTCTTAATTTTTGTTTTTGGCGGTTCACGAATGTAAACTCAAGCATCTTCAATTTGCTTATTAATTTTTGGCTGATAAAAAAACGGTTGTAGTGGATCTATAGAAGATCTTTCTTAAAATTTATTTACACACAAGAACAAATGTCTGATTTATTTTTACTGAAGGTATAAATCAATCGAATCTGAAACGCAAACATCAAAATAGTAAGATTCAAACACACAATATTTTGACTACATTTCAGGGCCATTTTGTTAAGGTCATTATTCGACATATTCAAAACTTTCAAAATTGCTGAATTTCAAGTTAACACTTTTAAATCGGATGATCTCTTCATGGGTTGAAGTTAATTTAAAATTTCCAGCAGAACTCAAGGTACGTAGCCTGCCCCTCTGTAAATTGCTTGCGAATGATATCCGAAAATAATCGCGTGAAGGATTCGGTTTTCACTAGTTCTAATCCAAGAATTGGAAAGGTAACTGAAGTTTTAGGATTAACCTGTAATCCGCGAATACAATTTTTAGAGAAGTATAAAAAATAATTCAATTTTTCCTCAATGTATTTTTCTATCTTCAAATTTTAGTCATGATTTACGAACTAGTAGGTCATTTCACTTTTTATAAAGTTCACCTTAAAATGTTGTATCTAGAATTATGACTGAAGAAAAATTCCTAGAGACGCTGAAATTCCTTTGGATATCGAAGAAAAACAGTATACTTGGCGTTCTGAGCTTTTCTAACTTTCCGAGCTCAATTTGTCAAAGAATGATTTTACAAATATTAATCAGACAACGACAGTACTGAAGTAGAATATTCATAAACTGCTGTTTGTAGAAAATGCAACACCATGAAGGAATCATCAGAATCAAATGAAATTCGCAGCAAATGTCAATTATAGGATATTATGCAAATTAATAAAGTTTCAGAGCCATCGCGCGTGCGCGGCGCGCGCAGCGCCCTCTGAATTGATGCTGAAAGCGTATAAATAAAGTGCTGTAGCGGGACGTTGAAAAAAGTCTATGATTATTTGTTAGTGGCAAACGTTTAGTGAGACCTGAGTATGCCTCCACGACGGATGAATAAGAAATTCAAGCAACTTACGGAGTTTGAACGAGGGAGGATAATCGGCCTTCGGGAAGGAGGATTTTCCTATCGCGCAATAGCAGCTCGTATGCAGCGGAACAGTTCCACAGTAATGCGAGTTTGGAAGCAGTGGACCGACGAGCACCGAACAACTCGAAAAACAGGCACTGGACGACAGAAGGTGACGTCAGAGCGCAATGATCGACACCTGCTCCGCATGGCGGTGAATGATCGCACAGCTTCCTCCAGGCAGCTGGCAGCACGTTGGTCTACTGCTACAGGTGTACAATTGTCGGCTTCGTCAATTCGTCGTCGTCTGCTGCGCCGTGGATTGCGTGCAAGGGTGCCTTTATACAGGATTCCCCTCACGGCGAATCATCGACGGCTGCGTCGGCAGTGGGCTCTTGAGCACAGAGACAGGCGAGCTGATTGGCACCAAGTTGTCTTTTCAGATGAATCACGCTTCAATTTGTGGACCCATGATGGCCGTGTTCGTGTTAGACGTTATGCCGGTCAACGCTGCCTTCCTGAGTGTATTATTGAACGACATAGTGGTCGAACACCCGGAGTTATGGTCTGGGGTGCGATTTCGTATCATGGACGATCCAATTTGATACGAATTGAGGGTAATCTCAATAGCAACAGGTACGTCCGTGAAGTGCTACAGCCCGAAGTCGTTCCTTTCCTTCAAGGCATCCCTGGAGCTATCTTTCAGCAGGATAATGCACGCCCACATGTTGCGCGGACTGTTCGAGACTTCTGTTCAGCACAACGCATGCAACTTCTTCCTTGGCCTGCTTATTCACCGGATATGTCGCCTATTGAGCACGTGTGGGATATGGTTGGTCGGCGTCTCGCTCGTGATCCGCGTCCTGCAGTTTCCAAAGACGAACTTTGGTTGCGCATACAAGCGATATGGAATTCTCTTCCTCAAGCAGATATTCAACATCTGTTTGACTCCATGCCACGTCGTATAGCAGCACTTATTGCAGCGCATGGTGGCTGCACCAAATACTGATTTCGGACGCTTAATTTGTTTCTTTTGTTTTGAAAATTTCATCATTTATTTGTATCAGTACAAGTCGTTTCTGCATTAAATTTCATTTGATTCTGATGATTCTTTCATGGTGTTGCATTTTCTACAAACAGCAGTATACATTACACGCAATGCAAGTCAAATGTCTTATAAAGCTTATATTTACCATAGAGATGCTTAAAAATTGTATTATGATAATTTTTGTTGTACTTAACGTGGTGCTAAACTGACATCGCAAATCAAGTAGACTTCCAAAACAAAATAGCCATATACGACATATTATTGGACTCGTTAGCAGATTGCTCTGCATCGGATTATGAGTTAGAGTGTATTTTTGCAGCTATAGCGTCATTCATACATAAATTTGTCCTCATAAGCACGCGCCATAAGGACACGGCGTATCTTCCTATGGAGATTCCATAGATACAAGTGGATGAAAAAAAACTTGGTTTAGTTTTATTAATATTGCACTGGAAGCAACACGTTGGCTATTGGCTCCATACCTCGTAATTTTGAAACTCGCTCAAGAAAAGAGAAAGTCTCCTTAGCTGGCACCCCCACTCAACGTGCATCAGTCACGCTATACGGTAGGTCTTCAGTGGTCTCAGGGATCGAACCCTCGAAACCACGAAATCCGCTAACCGTGAGTGAGCTAGTATGACAATTAGGCTGTGGTGGCCACGTTGAGACTTATAATTAAATTAGATGATTGCCATTTTGACAACTCAGAAAACAACTGAAGTAGCAGCTACGGATAAATTAAACTTAAAAATCATGTACTAGATTTAATCACGAATATGTTATATCTATTGCATATTGAAGAGTTGGTTTTGAAAAAAAAATCCTTATCCTGGAAATCTCTCTAAGTAAATAACGTTGATAGATGAAACTTATTCATTGCAATCATGTAAACTAAATACAACTTTTGAGTGATAATGACTCCTAAGATAACTGCTCACATAAAGATTATCCAGCAGATTTGTTAATAAGAGAATAATCAGAAAGATCTCCCTCTGATATCAACATCCGTATGGTGATTGGGTGCGAAAGTGTAGTCGCACTGTATCTCATACGCGTCGTAAAAAGAGACTAAAATGGGTACCCAGTGCCTGGGTGTATAGCCGATCTCCTCGCTCCTGGTATTATACCGGGTGTCCGCAAGGGCTTTTTTTCTTTAGGTGGGTATGGGTATTAAGATCCCTACGCACCATAGTGATCTCTCCTTCCCATGGAGTTTACTGTCTTTGGTAAACACTGGTGATGAACCTTTGGGATATCCTAGAGATCATTCTCTATTTTTGATCTTCCTTGTCAATCAAGTTATCATTTTTCCATATTTTTCAAAAGTCTTAACTACAATTACATCTTTTATCCTTTTAGATCAAATTGAAGAAGAGTGGAGCGATCCTTAACAGGAGGTAAAGTTATTGAAGATTCCTGAGAAGATTTCAGTAAGAAACTGAATGGGTGAACTGCAACATCGTATAATAAATAGCATCAGGAGTACGAAACAGTAATATATATAAATACACAGTAACGAGCTCAATAAGGTGTTGGTACACCTCTAGCATGGATGAAAGCTGCCACAGAACTTGGCATGGAGTGATACAGCTACCAGATGGTCTCCTGTGGTATTTCTTGCCACGTTTGCTCCAATTGTCAGGCTAGTTCATCAACATTCCCTGGTAGATACAGTCACCTTAACATCAAATCCCAGACAAGCTCAAATTGTAGAGTGATCCGGTTGGTTAAGGAACGTGTTTGACTAGCTGTAACACAATTCATAGTAACACGTGCCGTTTGTGGTATGGCATTATCTTGCTGAAAAATAAGGTCTGTGTACTGCAAAAAGAACGGTAGCAAAATAGGTCTCAGAATATCGTTGACGTACCGCTGTGCTGTAAGTGTGCCTCTAATGACGACCAAAGTGATCCGGATATCAACGGAAATGTCACCCCAGACCATAACCGCTGGTTGGGGACCTGTGTGGTGTACAATAGTGAATGCAGGATTGGCACGCTGCCCTAGGGGTCTCCATACACGTCTTTGATGATCGTCAGGACACAGTTGGAAGCGGGATTCGTCGCTAAACACTATACCTCCTCAGTTAGCATCATTCCATCCTGATCCTTCAGGCACCAATGTAATCTGACTCGACAGTGTGCGAGCGTGAGTGGCAGATGGAGGAGCGGTCGATACGAGCTTAGATTTTGCCCTATCAGCTGTTTGTAAAGGGCCATGGTGACACCCGTGTGCAGGTCATACGTCTGATGGTTGATAACGGTGAATCAAGTGCTGTAACAGCTGATTTGACAATCACTTTGTTCTCATGATCTGCTGTGGCCCTAATTCGACCGTTACCATCACGACGCTGAAATCTGCCTTTGTGTAACCAATCTTGCGAGTACCTTCTAATCTTTGCGTCGCTTCTACCCAAATGACGAACAATTCTCTAATTTGCCCAACCTGCCTCTGTTAATCAAATGATACGACCTCTTTCAAACCCTCACAGTTGCTCGTAATATGTTCAATCTTTTAATGATATCCTAAATAACAATGCAACAGAATATTTGATCATCAGGTTGAGAATTACTTCTTAAATACACCTGTAGAATGCATAATTACAATGCGCTGTAGTTATCTCTATTTAGTGATTAGAAACCAAAATTTAATCCTTTGCATGTTCGGTTCATAAGTATTTTCATACTAAATTTCATTACAATTGGGATAATCCTTCTTGGTGCGTCTTTTTATTGTTATAGAGTGTATTTAATTGATTCATTTAATAATAATTATTAAGAAAAACACTTTAGGTGGATAAATCTGTTCTTTGCAAAACTATGTGTAGAACTCAAATATTATTTTATGTTTAAGTATTAAAAGCATAGAATAGAACAAATAATTTCCAAACATACTTACGTATTCTTACTTTACGAGATTAAAGAAATGCTCGGAATGAGATGACAATTAATTTATTAGGAAAATTGTTTCATGACTCTTCATGTGCGTGTTACTTTGTTAACTTAAAAAGAAGTAACATACTCGTAGATATGTTTAAGAAAATTCACAATAAATAAGATATTAGCTGAAATTAATGAAGTCCGAGGGATATATATATCCAGAGAAAGTAAATATTTTCAATTTCTTAAAAATCAAAAAAAGTAATATACTTTTAAATCATTTACCAATTAATGTACTTTCACCCAACCCTATTTTTTGATATTGTTTTCTTTCTTAACAATACGCTTTGCAAGAAAGAAATGAGATTTATCCTACATTTTAAAAAGAAATCTTTCACCGCCTATTGATCTAATGTTTGATGCCACATCTCTCAGCATTCTCTCTCTCTCGAAAATCTCTTTCAATCTCATGACTTCAAAGTAAATAGAATCACAGCTCTGATCTGAAGGTGTCAGATGAGATCAGTAAGATTGTTGGGTTACTCCAACCGAATGAGTTCAAAAGTTGCTTTGTGATGTTGACTTTATTAGGACGTAAATTGCCTTTCAAGAAATACAATTTCTTCGTTTAGTATTGCCTTTCGTTATTATTTTACGGTTTTTCAGTACCATTCAGCATTACTAGTTGCCCCCTGGGACAAGAATTGAATGAGATAAATCATCTTTAATGTACGAAAAGAAATATATGATTTGATGGACCTAAACTAAGGCTTTAGAATTTTTTCTGCAATCTGTACACTCACGTTAACACTTGTATACATTAATATGGTTCATGGCACGATCTGAGTAAACAGTTTTTGCTTCGTTCGAAATCAGGAACGGTCCATTTCCCTTTCCGAGAAGATACCGATTTATTCTTTTCAATTCGCAGCTTATGGAATTTTGGAAAGGAAAAGCTCATTTCAAATCGAAACTGCAGAATAAATTTCCAACCAAATGAGACGAACGAGAGAAAGTACATTCTACTCAAGACTTTTAACGCAGTACAGCCAGCCTTGTTGAAAGAAATTACATCCAATATTGAGAGGTTTAATGCTTATTTACTGAACGGCCCTCGTATTACGTTGTTACTACATTTTCAGAAAATAGTTGTAAGATGCGTCAACGATATCGAGAAGTTTTGAAAGCACTTACATCTTGACTTTTGAAATTGTTTCCACTCAAATGTTGCAAAAACTCTCGCTGGGGCTTCCAAAATGTGTTATTTAGAAGTGTTTATTTTTAGACTTTAAAATATTTAAAATGTTTAAATGATGCCGTATTGAGTCAGAATTACAAAGATAAGAGATCCATACTATGCTAATTTAACATTAGATGAATGTTAAACTAATATAAAATGAGTTAATTAATTAAACTTTAAACTAACATAACACATCGATCAATAACTCCCGAGTCTAACATTGAAAACAACATTTTTTTTGCAAAATTTTTTTTTATTCATCAACATAACACCTTTTGTTAATCACCTTTTAGGGTGATACAATCGTTCCAACGCTTTTCCAAATCTTTTTTTTTTTG
>BMAW01115783.1:54630-65210 GCA_019974015.1 Nephila pilipes | reverse complement strand
TTTGTTCCATCGAAAGCAATCGCGGCATCCACTTGGAAAAAACCTTTTTCACTTCACTTCAAAAAACCTTTTTCCTGGTCCGATCGACTTAAAATTTTGACACGTTTCAAGCAAAGGTTAGTACTCTAGAAAGACCTGGTTACTGGTTTACTACGAGCGCCATCTCTGGGTTAGTCTCAGGAGTTATTGATCGATGTGTTATCAAGTATTCAGTTTTGATTTTTCATCATTTAACTTTCTTCTAATTGTTATCTTGTTTTGAAGCTTAAATTTTATTCATAAATTTACTTTAAATAAATTTGTAAAACTAATATCTTCGAACATGCTAAAACAGTACAGACTATAAGAAATAATTAAATATTTATTTATAAATAGTTTATTATTATTTTTATGTTCCCATCGTATCTCAATATATATCCGATTTCAATATATTCTAAGTACAAATACGGGCAATACGTATTTAATTATAACATTGATTGTGATAGCTTTATAAAAATTTAATTTATAAATTAATTTGCTAATATACTCAAATTTTTATAGCTAATGCATTACCTTCTATAATTATTCAATAAGTGATTATCTATTAAGGTTATGTATATAATTATGTTGCCGTAATTATGATAAGAGAGCTACTATTATTGTGTCATTAAGATTTAAACAAAATTTCAATTATTGATCAACAAAAGACTTTACAACAAGGTAGAACAATTCTGTAGAAACAATAATTTAAGTTGTGACTTTTCTTATTACTTATTGGAAAGATGCCTTAAAAATTGAAAGGGAAATAAAATAATCTATATTTGTTCTATATTAGAAATCAAAAGAACTATATCTCCTAAAAATTCTAGTTTTTATGGAATTTATTATTGAATAGATGCAGAATGGTGAGCAATTTTTTCATACCTATCTTATTAGCCAACCCAGGGGCTATTGTGTTAGTCGGATTACTTTTGGAGTACCAGATCACTTTTCAATTTTTTTCTTATCATTTGCCTCAATATTTACTACGTGTAGCTGATATAATATTAAATTTAATAATTCATCGTTTGCTTTAATTTTAATATTGTAAATGCTTATCATTGTCCATTCCTCAATAATTTATCATTTACTTGAATTCTCATACTTAAATGAGTAATTTAATAATAACTTTAAAAAAGCGCACTTTGTGTGGAATGATCTGTACTTTATAAAACTTTGCATGGTACTTTTTTGTTTCTGTTCTTTACACTCATCAGAGAACGATGACATTATCTAGCATAAGTAATAAAGTTAAGATAAACAAAATAAATGGCATATCATTTTTTATGTTGCTAAGAAATGTGTTATTAAAATATTATTTTCCATACTTTTTGCATGTATTAAATTTTAATGACGTTGTTTTTGTGAGAGGGACATTAACAGAAAAAATGATATTTGAAAACAATTTATTTCTTCTAATTTCCCACAAATTAAAAGTTGTTTTTTTTATGTAAAATGACTTTTCAAAGAGAGACAAGTGTTCATATATTTCATTAAAACTTTACATTAAATGTATTTATTGAAAGCTATTGCTATTATTTTGATCCATATGGAAACATGAAACTGCTCATTAAAACTTGAATCTTCCACAATTTTATGAATGTAAGGAAGTTTTACTTAATTAAAAATAGTACTCCTTTTTAGAAGAATATATTAAAAATAAATTTAATTTATAGTTTATTAATCATTTTTCATAAACACACACACAAATCATATAAAATTATTTACCTAAATGTTTCTCATTTATACTTATACTTTTAAAAGTTTTCATCTGCTTACTGTTTTTATATCCAAAATAGTTGGACCTTATAGGGTAACATTGTGCTTTCTTTTCATGTTAAAAGATATCTGCTTCACGTCAGCTTATTATATTTATTAATATTTAAAAAGAGCTTCTTAGCAAGTCCATTTTACATAGTTGCATTTTTCTTTCAATTCAATAACATATTATGATTTGCATAAATTTAATTTTTTTATAACTATTATGTGAATTTGAGCTGTTTCATCAAGCATTCCTATTCTACCTGTTTCGTTAATTACAGTGTACATATTACAGTGTACATATATCACAAGTTAACTTATTTACAATAACTACATAGTCTTCTTTAGCTTTTTAAAAAATTTTATTCACATTAAATATATATATTAGTTCATGGTACACGCAATCTTGTTTAAACAATTTTTATATCAAATTACAAATAATAATTTGCTTTCATTTTTCTATATCACCTAGATAATTAGAAATTTCAATGACTTATTTTACAAGATATTGCAATTTCTTGTTTTTATTTTTATGGAATTTAACTATCGTCTTCTAACTAATATGTTTATTAGCCAAAGAATTAATTCTAACTTAAAAAAATGTTAAAAAAAATAAATTTATTCTAAATTTTATGGCTGCTATAAAATGTAAATTATTAATCCTTCCTTTGATGAAAAAAATGATCCATTCCTTAACAAGATATCTTTTTTAAATTCCGTGTATTTTCTATGTGTCTGTGTTTATTTTAAATACTTGATGTAAGTAAACTTGATGTGACGGGTTTTAAGAAGTTCGAAATTAAAACACAGAAACTAGTCAATTAACTAGAAATCATTATATAAAAAGAGCCTAAAGATATAAAATACGTAATAAAAATTATTTTTAAAATGTAAATAAAAATTATTTTTTAAAATGTAAATAAAAAATATTTTTTTGTATTTAGAAAAAAACTTCGGAAAAAGATATATGTAATTTTACGTAAAGAAAATATAAAAACAGCGCTAAATGAAGGAATGAAATATCTTTTTAAGAGCTTTGGAAGAACCTTTTATAATCCTTGGTAGCAAGTTATGACATAATTGGCGTCATTGCGGTTGACTTTCTGATCATTTGATATGTAACCGAGATGAAACAATTTCTTAATTTGTCATTTAAGGACAATTTTGTGGCAATGGGTATATATGAAACTTTGAATCGTCATTATACTGTGAGATCAATAAAATAATAAAAATCTATGTATAACGTGAATTATTTTTACTTGAATGATTCTTTTGTCCTCTTTGAAAGATTTCAGGATTACATTAATGTAAATCTATGTTTTTATTTAGTGATATTTTAAAACATATAAGTGAAATTTTGCTTAGTTTTAATTGGAATAAACCTTCTTTTTTTCTTTTTGTTAAATATATGAAACAAGAGAAAGAAAGACAGAAACTATAAAAATTAAAAAGAGAAGCAAAATGATTATCTTACTATCTTTCATTTTCAGTAAATTTATATAAATTTCTCTTTCATAATTAAATGATTTTTATGAAAGTAATATGAATTTTTCTTTTACCTTTAATTGAATGTTGTTATTCGAAAATATATAAGAAAAACACATAAGGGTAAATAAAAATTATATATTTTTATTTTCTTCCCTGGAATATTTCATCTCTCAATGGAGGGAAACATGTCTAATAAAATATGTAAATTGTTGATAATTTTTGTTGAATAATTTTCTCTATAAAATGTAATGTGTTTGCATCAAAATACTATTTATATAGTTGCTTTACTTAAATGATTAATGATCAGGATTCTAAAAAATAAACTACGAGCTTTGAGATATAAAGAACATTAAATTAAATAAATTCTTTGGTGCACATGAACGAAATTGCATAAAACTGTATATTTTTTTCAGACACTTTATAATTTTGTGTATGTTATGAATAAAAAAATTATAATTCTGATTGTAAAAAATTAGTTTTTTAATCTTTTATTCAATATACCTACATGAAATGTTTTGGAAGTATAAGATAATAACTATTTTCCAATAATTCTCTAATTTTCGCCCTTGAACTATATAATATTATTTAAAAAACTTATTTACTATAAAAACTTTAATCTTATTATGAAAAATTGTTATCCAAAATTAATGTTTAACTTATGTTTACGAAATAATGTTATTTGATTTATTAGGTTGAATTATTATGGAGCAGTTTAATTTCATCCTCAATAATTTAATTTTTACGAACTATTCTTATAATTAACAAGTTGAGTTTTTTTTTTTTCAATTATTGATTTCAAAGGGCGTTTCTTCTTGTAATTTTTTATTCCTAAACTAGAAACACATATATATCAAATGTATATATCTTCATATATTCAGGTAATTCATGTATCATACGCATTGAATAATATACAAGTCTTATGTTGTTAGATTCTGGTTTTATATTTCCTGTCAGTTTCAAATTTTATACTCCTTCACAGTTTTTTGTACGATTGGTTTAATAGCAATGGTTCCTACGTGACTTGAAAATATATTGCTTATTTTATTCACGTGTTTTATGTGTTTTGGGAATAAATGGTGACATAAAAGCAAAATAGCTTTCAAAGTAGAAAAATTTATGGAATGCGTAATTGTAACCTACAATATTTGAAAAATATCCGCTTTACTGTAAACACCAACACAACGCATACTAAATCTATTTTTATATATATAGTTAAGATTAAAAATTAATATAAATACTTTTTTCATAATTTAGGATTGTATTAATATTATGTAGGATAAGTATTATTTTATATTGTATTAATATATAATGTAGGAATTTTATGCAAATTATATTTCTCTTTTTTCCCCACGAAATTCACTTAGCATCATCCTACATAATACATTAGAGAACATATGTGTGTGATTATACCTTTATGTATTCCATATTTGAAGAAAAAATATTCACAAACAAGTAGTACAGAATTATACGAAACGAAAGAAAAATGTACCAATACAAATACCATTACAATAGTATACACTGAGATTATTATTGAGTTATTTACAATTTTAATTTAACTTGTAATTTGTTTTCGTATAGTATGTAATAGATTGTATGAAATGTTTCTTTATAGAATCTAAATTATCTCGTATTTTTTTGTCCTGAAATAGTTAATTCTAAAAAATAAGAGTATTGTCTTGAATCAGAGAAAAAAGGAAAGCAATTTTTAAAACTGAGACCAGACAAAATGTTTAGAAAAAATAAATGATCAAAAAATCATACCCATTTTTAAGTTATATGTCGCAAGAATTGATTTGTAATATGTTATTATGAAAATTAAAATGAGAAAATGTTTCTCCTTTATTTTAAACACAATTTATAAATGAATTAAAAAGAACATAGTAATTACAAATGTAACCAAAGATTCGCCTACTAAGAAAAATGAACATGATGACTTTCCATAAAATATATGATAATTATTTTTCATTACCGGTGGCTAATAGTGTAAGATACAATAGAAAGTTTAAAATTTATGTGATTCACGAGGAATTATACGAGCATTATACGAGGAATAACTCATTACTTAATAAGCCTCCGACATATGAAAAAACATATTTTTTAAGAAATTTGATTTTATTCATCAGCACAGTCACGTTTAATTGTGACACATTCATTCCAATACTTCTCAAACTTTTCGATGGCCTTTTTACAGATTAAATTGTCTTCGCCCTCAAAATAGGCCTCATTTTAGGCAATTGTTTCTTCATTTGAGTAATATTTCTTCCTCTTTGTCGTCTTTCTGATATCTGAAAAAGTCATTAGTCACCAATTCTGAGATATGGAGAGTACGGTTTATGAGGAAACAATTTGAAGCATAATTCGTTCAATTTAACCATCTCTTTCATAGACTTGTGACACAATGCCTTGTCTTGATGGAACAGACTTTTTTCTTTAGCAGTGGGACCCCCCTTTTTTTAAATTTCTACACCAATTTATCCAATAATGTGATGTAATATGCGCTATTGATATTATTATATTTCTCAAGATAGTCGATGCAGAAATTATCATGCCTGACCCGAAATGCGGATGTCATAACCTTGCCAGCTGAGTTTTACTTCCTTCACATTCTTGCCAGCTGAATTTAACTTAGAACCACTTTTACCTGCGGCAGTCCACTCAGGTGATGATTCTTTTGATTAGATATACATTAGTGGATCAATGATTTATCATCATATACCAACGCAAGAAATCCTTTTTATCTCTCTTGAACAGCTTGAAACATCGCTCTGAATTGTATACTGATTGTTGTTTTAGGTCTGGAGTGAGCAAAAGACTCAACCACTTCAAAAGCAACTCAAAGCGGAGAAGTGAAAGAGGAGAAGAATTGAGACAGCTAGCTGAATAAGCAGAGGAAAAGGATATTGGAACACATATGAAAATACAAATAAGAAAAAAGAAAACTTAAGCTCTAGAGATGGATACTAATGAAGATTACTGGATACTGAAAGCTCTAAAGAAGCATTGTGTCAAAAAAAGAGAATTCATACGGTTAAAAATAGAAAAAAAAATGAAATGAAGAACAACTATATCAAGGAAATTCGAAGTATATAGATGAATAGAAATTCGCTTAAAATCCTCCAAAAAGTGAATGAGAAAATACTAAATGATATTAAAGCGGGAAGTATTAGCCTTGGAGAAAAAAGAAGATTCAGCATTAAAAATGGTAAATTATATATAATTACAAAATCAATTAGAACACCTCAGAAAGGAAATATGTATTTTAGTTAAAGGAAAATAACAAATGTAGATACGAATATGTTGTCAAAAACAAGAGTAATTTATAAATAAAAGTAATTAATAAATCAGCAAGGAAAATGAATTAAAAGATCTCCCCTAATAAATTAATAAAGAAAAAATTGGGAGGATCATAACTTCAAGAAAAGCAAAAGCTTGAAAGTAGAAGAAAGCGGTGAAAAATGGAAAATTCAAATAGAAGTAGGTAATCCAAAGAAAGCCCAAGTAGAAAAGAAATAGCCTGCATCAAGCAAAATTTGAATGCATGGATAAATGTTTTGAGAGGAGAGAATATAAATTCTGACGAAAAGGAGAGCGACAAAAAGAAATATGTAAGGAACGAATTTGAATAAAGAAATGCTGCAAGATCTACAAACCAGGCGAGAAGGACCTAATGAAGCAGCGGGGATAGGAAGCCAGAGATCAACCGACTCTATTACCCGAACATTCTGAAGTAAAAGACATTTATAATTTATAGTGAAATAGAAAGAAAAGAGTAATTCAGGATTTAGCGAAAGGAAGAAGTTTCCTCTCCTACAATGAAAAAGAGAAAGGTTTGAAATTTGATGCCTCATTACAACGACATAGACAGGGAAAAAAATAATTAAAGATCTGCATTCTACCATGACACTTGTAAATCTGTGAAGTGTTTCTGAATGTTTAATCATGTGTTTCCTTTATCTTCTTTTTACTTCCTGTTTTAATTTTAAGACGCTAGTTTAAGGACTAATTTGAACTTGTCTCACAATTCATTTCTTAACGCATTCCAACATACAAATTCTTAATCGTTTTAAGTTAGCCATTTTAAATTCTCTTTGGATTCTTGAATATATCATAGTTTAAAATACTTAGTTACTATTTTAAATACATAGTTACTGTTAAAAATTCTTAGCAAATGTATTTTCCATTTTTCTAGTAATATATTACCAGATTTCAAATACCAACAGAAATACATTTTACTCACCAGCAAAATATTTCATACCAGTGTCTAACATCCAGAATTAGTTGGAATACTTTTTCTGCAGATTTGAGATGATTTTTTAGCTGATAGACTTTTAGATAACCCCTCCTTATGCCACATTTTATTCACTGTACAATATTTTGTTTGAAAAGACAGAAATCTTTAGGCTTATACGAATTGGATTCATATATAACACATCGATCAATAACTCCCGAGACTAACCCAGAGATGGTGCTCGTAGTAAACCAGTAACCAGGTCTTTCTAGAGTACAAACCTTTGCTTGAAACGTGTCAAAATTTTAAGTCGATCGGACCAGGAAAAAGGTTTTTTCCAAGTGGGTGCCGCGATTGCTTTCGATGGAACAAAAACAGCAACGAGTCGATGATTCAGAAAGCTGTTTATCACTATTTACTTGCAACAAAAAAGATTTCGGTGAAAAAAAAAAAAAAAAAAAATTTTAAAAGTAAAAAACAAAAAAAAAAGATTTGGAAAAGCGTTGGAACGATTGTATCACCCTAAAAGGTGATTAACAAAAGGTGTTATGTTGATGAATTAATAAAAAATTTTGCAAAAAAAATGTTGTTTTCAATTCTAGACTCGAGAGTTATTGATCGATGTGTTATATATATATATATATATATATATATAGTATATATATATAGTATATATATATATATTTCAAATTAAATTTGACGATTATAATTTAAAATTTTTCTTCGGTGAAATCTACAGCTTATTTTTATCATAAACATATTCATGTAATTAAATCCTAATTATCCATGAAAAAGTATTGCAAATATCAGTGTATTATTTTTATTCTATATTCACAGTAGTTTAGAAAAATAGTCAACTCTCGTGTTAATTGTTCTGTAAAAAATTTCCAAATATATTTAAAAAGAGTTTATAAATATTTTCTAACATTCAACTTATGCTTCTTGACTTGATTTTTTACATACTTTAGCTAATCATTGTCAAATTTCGCCATCTTCAACAGCTAATAAAAGCATAAATATGCAACCTATTTAACGTCGCGAATTAATAATCAGAATTTATTAGAGTATTTCCAAAGGAAAGATGTATTAGTTGCAATCTTTTTAAAGCTTGAAAACATTTATACGATTAATTTTTCTTAATGTCTCTTCTTTTTAAGCTAATTGAAAGAAAAATGCTGCACTACATTTTTTTTCACATAGTTTAAATATTTCTAATGAATATTGAAAGATTTCCTTTCTTTTCATTTAATCTCAATTCTTCTTGTGTGTGTTTTCATTAATTTGAATGAACAAATAGACATAATTGGAGATAATTTAATCATATCACAAAGGATTGATTTGTATTCTGATATCGATACATTATTCCAGTCAAAGAAAACAAAATTACTTTATTTAAAAACCTGAAAAGTGCCCTGAAAAATTTGAAATACATTACCACGTTCCAGAAGCTTAAGACATTTTTATAAGCATATTGAGGAACGAAACAGAGACCTGAACATTAATAAAATTACATTTCCCCTTTTCACAGAATTTATTAGCATGCATTCTTTCTTACCCTTAGAAACAAGAGAAGCTCGAGAATTATTCTCGAAAGGATCTTCAATTACGCAAATTGGATGTGATTGAATTATCAAAATGATTCCTTTCAAATTATTTTTAAATTTAAAGGAGTAAAATTCTCGAAGAAAATAACAGATTTGCCTATCGTATCTTTGAAATCCAAATTACACTTTATTTGTCAGAAGTGAGAATAATTTCTAATGATCAAAAATAAGTAAAAAAGGCGATTCTTATATATAATAATTTAAAAAGAATATAAAATTGATAAAATATCAAAACTTTCTAATCATATAAGCGAAACAATAGTTATTTTATTCTACTACAATTTCAGTAACTATTCGCATGAAATTATTTTTGTTAGTTTCTTAAGCTATTCTTAAGGGCTTTATGTGATAATTTGGTTAATAAAACTTTCTTTCACAGTGCACATATATGTTTTTATTTATTTCCGAATCTTGTTGGAAATAATTACTTTGTATTTGTAAATGCGATTCAATGAAATGAAATTAATTTACTTTTTTCATGTTATTAAACTACGAAGCAATACTCGTATTTATTCAGCAAGAAAAATAAATTAAACAAATAAAAACATTTTTTTTATTTATTAAATATCTCTTTATTCGAACATATACACATTGATTGGATAGTTTAAAAAAATTAAAATATAAATATAAATTATTACCATTACGCATTAGTTTCGGTTATATATAACTGCTTTGCAAAAGAATTGTTTTAAATTAAAACGAATTACTTATGCAATTAAACTGTGAGCAATATATGGAATAATTACCATTTAAGTATTTCTTTTCAGGCAAAATGTAAGCATTGTGATTAATGATATTCAGTAAATTCAAGTTGCAACTTGCATGTTTTTATTTAATATTTTTACTTCAAGTAAGTAAATTATAAAAACTTAAATGATATTTACTTCAGTTGATAGAAAAAATATGATATATTTCAATAGTAATTTTTTTAAAAAAAATAGTAACTCTTCATTATCTTAATTACTTAGTAATAAATATTTAAATAATAATAATAAAATGGAATAGACTACAAAGGATTGTTCGTAAAATAAATGAAATATAGTGACATTAATATTTTTTTAGAGCCACAATAAATGGAAAATGGCAAAAAAAACTACAATTATTGTAGATTCAACGGTTTAAGTGGAATTCTATACTTATCATTATTTTTTATTATTTTACAAATATGTAACTAAAAAACAGTTGTTTATAAATTCGTCTTTTCTTCTATGAATACTTTGATGTATTTCTCAGTAAAATAAAGTAATCAAAACCCTTAAAATATTTCACAATTTATTAAATATTTATTTTGTATTCAGAGCTATAACACATCGATCAATAACTCCCGAGTCTAATTTTGAAAACAACATTTTTTTTTGCAAATTTTTTTTTTTATTCATCAACATAACACCTTTTGTTAATCACCTCTTAGGGTGATACAATCGTTCCAACGCTTTTCCAAATCTTTTTTTTTTTTTTTTTTTTTTTTTTTTTTTTTTTTT
>BMAW01115783.1:41386-54230 GCA_019974015.1 Nephila pilipes | reverse complement strand
AAATAGCGATAAACAGCTTTCTGAATCATCGACTCGTTGCTGTTTTTGTTCCATCGAAAGCAATCGCGGCACCCACTTGGAAAAAACCTTTTTCACTTCACTTCAAAAAACCTTTTTCCTGGTCCGATCGACTTAACATTTTGACACGTTTCAAGCAAAGGTTAGTACTCTAGAAAGACCTGGTTACTGGTTTACTACGAGCGCCATCTCTGGGTTGGTTTCGGGAGTTATTGATCGTTGTGTTATATGTTAGAAATGTTAATTTTATGAGGAATGTTTTTCTAAATGATTTGGTGAAGAAGCAAAAACTCATTCTGAAATTTCAGAAAACTTATATTAACACCATGCTAAGCTAAAATTAACTTTTAAACAATTTGTGAACAAGGCGAATTATATCAATATTGTATCAGTGTTAACTAAGTCTTCTAGTACTGTTTTAAAAAATAATTTATAAAACGCATATTCGCCTTTTATCTTTTACCTATTTATAATTTGAATAGCATTAAAATGTTATTCAAATCATAAATCAAAATTTCAACTTAATTCAAGCATAGATACAGCAAATGAAACAGTCAATTATTCTTAGCAGCATATTGTATTAATTTTCAAATAAGTTGAATTCTCTCAATGAGATTTATGTCCTAAGCCACGAGTTTTAACAGCTTCTATAATATAGTAATGGAAACACTTACCGGAATACTATGCAAGTAAATCCTTCAAATATAAAATCAAGCAGATAGTGTTGGGTTCTAATCTCAATATATCACGTAGACATGCAAGCAAATTCCCTCGCAAATTACACTAATACTCTTCCAATCACCGTAAACTATAAATATTCAATTATCTGCCACTTTTATACGACTTTATTAATCTATCAACTCCACTTCTAAAGCTTACTTTATTTGCATGACAACGTTTCATTTGAATGAAAAGTTAAAAATAAAGTCAAAGCAAAATCTCAAATATTAATTAAGGGAAGATTCGTGGAAAGCTAAACTTACAATATGAATGTTACACTGTAATTGAAATATGGCTTGAACGTCCCACAAAATCCAAACTTTTCTAAATTAACTTTTATTTGAAATAACTTTTTATTAACATTTTTATCCTTCAGCAGATTTTATATGTGACTATATGTTCCGTGAATTTTAAAAATTTATTTATTCTTCAATGGCTTTCAAATGCGAAATAAATACTCAACTATATACTTAGCAGATTTATTATCGCGTTAAATTTACCCACTTCCACCATCATATAACATCCATTAATAAGAGACCGGTAGGATCGCTTAGCTTTGATGATTTGAACAGATATTATATTGGATGGGTGCCCAGAACAAGTATTTGGCATAAGTATGACTAATCAGACAGAGTGCCCAAATTTTGGAATTCTATGTCTTTATTTACAGCGTTGATGTTGATCCAAATTAATTGCTTTGATTGAAAGCACTCGTACACTTAAAACTGATTTTACCATCATATTTTTAGAATGTGAGGAAATTTGCCAGATCTCCAAAAATAACCCATATAGAGCATAGTTAGGATTCATTTGGAATGAAAAATTGTAACTCATTTTTCATCTCGTGAAACTCTTCAGATCCGGAATACAGTGTTGCTGAAAGTGAAGGATCGGATACCTCAGAAATTTACACTCATTTCTAAGGTTGCACAATCGTAAAAGAGTAGTACAGTATCCATCGAAATTTCATTCCGTCCGGTAACCTTTCTTTGTGATTTTCCGGGGACAGAGTACCATATTTACAACTAAGCAAGTATTTTGTAACTGTTGATTGGTAATTTTGTAATATTAAATCAATCGTTATGACAGCAAAATGAGTTTTAAGTTTACGAGTATACATACTTCATTTCTTTAAGATCTGCCCACCATTTCCAGATATAATTACTCTAATTTTAAATATCGTGTAATTATGAGCAATATTTAGAGTTTAACTGTTGTAAAAAAGTTTAATGCTTATATATTTGATTATGAAAGACTATAAAACTTGTTTATCGAAAAATATTTATGGAAAAGTAAAAAAAGATGAATTTTATCATGTCATAGTACTGAAAACCATTAAGTGACTACATTAGTCTAGTGGTCACGGGCACGGACTCGGGGCGGGTGTTATTTTCGTGTAGTCGTGGGCTCTTGCCCTTGATACTTTTTAAGTCCCCCCGTGTAGTAGGAAGACGTAGCGTAGTGGTTATGGCAACGGACTCGTAGCTGAAAGTTTCCAACGAGTAGTAGGTTCGAGCCTTGACGCCATTAAAGAACCGCCATGTAGCTGGGGTCAATGCACGTTTAATCTGTCGTGGCTTAAAATCCTCTCGTTCGCATGGTGTGGAAGATAGGAGAGGGAAATGACAGCTAATGTGAGGAGCTCGTCACTCGACCAAGATTTAAAATTATGAGGCCCATAGCTTATCGCCCTCGTAATGCTTAATTGAGCAATGTTTATAAGCAATCACATAAAACAATTTCTTTCATTTTATTTATTTTTTTAATAATTTTGTGACAGTAAATGAGTAGCTTTCTACTTACATGTAAGTAATTTTACCTTTCATTTTATTTAATACAGTTTCAAATGCTTAACTAACCGATTCATCAGAGAAACTGTAACCATGATAACTGAAAATTAATTTTAATCTAAAATAAAATTAATAAAGAGAATTTGACAGGTTGACGATAACAAATTCAGTAATTTTGTATTTTTGTCAGTGGTTATATATTGCGGTCGTTCTAGTGATATTCCTCTTTCTTATTTAGAATTACAAACTGTTAGTTGTGCGATATAATGGCTGAGGGAGAGTGGTCTTGTCTTTAAAATAAATAACGAGGTTAAGCTTCGATGAGTCATTTATTTAAAATAGTAATCAGCGGTAACATCATCAGCAGAATTAACGAGAGTTTGTACAATTCAGCCAAGAATAATAATTATGGATGCATGCATGTGCGTAGAATACAATACTACAGAATACCGTACAAAGTTTTGCAGTTCAGAGAATCATAATTATGGTCGAGGTGAAACCTGTTGGGGGGAAGGAAGGGCCTCCTCTTCATTTTCAGAGAGATAATCGAACGTAAAGAAAGTAATCTCGGGAAGGTGTAAGAAGAATAGAACAGAACAGTAGGGATGGTGATAAAGAAAAATAAGCAAAAGTAGTTTAAGAAATGAGAAGTGATCTGAATTCTGGAGAGCTTGCTTTTAAAAGAGGATGCTAAGAACTTCACCAAACTTTCAAGGAGCTTCCAGAAAGTGACGATATTCACGAATTGTTGACACGAATTCTCAGACGATTAAGTGGGCATTGACCTGGTTTTAATAGTATTAACATAAAATTAGGATAGAATAAAAAAAATTGCTGATTGTTTGAAAGGGGGTCGTATATATGATCTATTCATCACTAGTTATTGTTAATATGAAGAATAGTTATAAGGATAGTGGAGAGGAAACATTACATAAAAATGAATAATAGAACTTTAATTAAAAATATTAGTAATATTTGTATAGTTTTTTTTTATTTATTTATTTACTTATTGTTTTTTCTATGAATTCACCAATTTTCTCAATAAGAACATGATGGAATATCCTCACAACAAATTAAAGAAAATATTGGCAAAGTTGTAATTCTAGCAAAAGAAGGATTATTTATTTTTGAATTATAGCATTGAAACATAGCTTCACAGAGTGAGATCTTATCCTTCTAAGGTTAGGAATTAAAGTTGAATATTAAGAAAAGTTACATATCCTTGTAGGTTTTATTCTTAAACTTTTAAACTTGTGGATAAAACATTCATCCTTTGGACAAAACAAATAATATTTCTCATAAAACAAGGATAATGAATTTAAGAGAGTAAGAAGAAAAACTTAAATAGAAAAATGATTTCATTTTCTAATACAAAAAAAAAGGCAATGCTAAATCATTTTTAACTACAAGGTCAAAATCAAAAATTATCTTGAAAATTAAGTTTGAAAACAATCATTTCTGAAAAATTAAATAAATGTATGTAAATAATTTCTTTAATATTAAAAAGAATAACACTTTAACAGTAGACAATAACTTATAAATTTAATGTTGATTTACAAAAAATAAAACAATGCGTTGAAGTTTATTTTGTTATGAAATTTTCTAAAATAATGGGATTATTTAAATAAAGATTTATGAAAAAAATGTATTTTAAGGTTCATTCATTAAAAGTTTCTAAAAAGCTCTTTTTAGTAACTGGTTTCATATTCTTACTGATGAATTTGTGTCTTGATGAAAAAAAAGACCTGACATAAAATGCGGCTAATGTACATTACATCTGTTGAAGTCCCAAGTCCTCCAGTTGGTGTATCGTATTGTGTTTAGAAGTTTTGAAAATGAGGTGTCAGAGCTTAGTTCTCGTCCTAAGCACTTGAACGTGGCTCAAAACAATTACTGGTTCCATCGTCAATAGCTCTAGCATTGCTCCTAAGAAGTGTGATGTTAATAAGTAATTAATACAAAATTTCTGTTAGCAGAGCTCTTCGATAAAGAAGTATATATGATTACATAGCAAAATTTGACTCTTTGTGGATAGAGATAGCATTTAAAAGAATATAGAAACATCAAAAATGGTCTAATGAAAGAAAAAAACATACATTCTATAAGCATGGTAAGAATCCATTATTTATCAATGTAAACTAGTTTCGATCTTTCCAAAACGTGACAGAAAATACGAATTATGTTTCATTTGGTTGTTTTATTATTACATTTTTTTGTGATTGAATTCATCGCATCTGGTCTCGCTAAAAGAAAATCTCACCCCATTATTCTAATTTTCTTTTATTTAATAAATCACACAACGTAATGCAGTGTTTCTTTTGACAAACATATCATTCCATATTTTTTTAATTATTCCTTTTTAAAATTATTACGGGAAACGAAGAAGGAATATTCATTTTTAAACTAAGGATATTTATTAAAGAATAACCCTAGATTCAAAATTACTTCCAATGTTCGAAAATATATATATGCAAACATTTTTAAAAGTATTTTTTGTAATACAAAATGCTGGAGAAAATTATTTCCGTACAAAAAAATATAGGCGATTATCGGCTGCATAAATATTATGTACGCAAAAATTAAAATTTCTTAATATAATGTTTACATGCACTTGTTCTTAAAATGATATTTTCTTATAATTAGAAGTAAATGAAAAAAAAAATTTTCATATAAAAATTAATGATGTTGATATGTGTATTAAGTACTTTCAATACATATAACAATTAGCAATTTTTTTTATGAATAATGTTTTTCCTTATGGTATCCTCCTACCTTCAAAGAGAATTTTTTTTCAAATAATTGAAAAAAATAACTTTTTATATGCATTATACTATAAGATATGGTTAAAAACGTTAAATACAATGTAAAATTTGCATAAATTAAATATTGTTTTAATATTTCAACTCAAACAATACATAAAAATAACAGTAAAATAGCACTTGTGCAAAACACCAAAAATAGAGAAATTTAAATAGAGATATTTCATTTAAGTATATTTTATTATGATTAATTGAATCTGATTTAGGATTTGTGCTTCTCTCACAATTATAACACTGAAAATTAAATATTTATAGGAAGTCGTACTTTAACATACAGAAAAAAAGTGAAAATTTGTGATAAGTTATGACTTTTGTCATCAATAAAATAAAAAAAAAAATTCAAATTATAACAATAGGAGAGGTTGAAATTCTAAATTCACTTTTATAGAGTATACTATAGAGTATTTTGTTGCAAGCCTTTCGAGACCATTTTCTGTATTTTTAGATTTTATAATGACATTGTCTATGTAAATTAAGAAAATGACTTTTGGTAATCAAATACTTAAATATTGTGTTTATGTATTCTTGAAATATTGTTCGTGACGTGCAAAGATCGAAAGGAGTGGGTAAAAACTGAAACTGTCCATTATGTGTCACAAATGATGATTTTTATTTAATCCTATGTTAAAATGTCCTTGCCAATAACAGCATCTGACGACACAGTTTCATTATTAACAACACAAAAGCTAATGATGAATTTCTGATTATCTATTGTAAGTTCTTGTATACAGCTATCGATTGGTGTAATGTGGTCATTACCAAACATTGTAAGAGACCCATAAAAAGAAGCTAAAGCTAGCGTGAACCAATACTTTTAAATGTATATCTATTTATATTTAAAATATTTTTAAATGTAAAAATGTAAAGAATTGTTTTCTGACTATTAGTATCAACCAATGTAGTAAATGAATTATCAATGATAGTAACAGTTTTATGCATCAGAAGAGGTGAGGGGATTTAAGTGGACACAGCGTTATCAATTCGATTTGTAATAGGTTTATTGGTACACTTGGCAGTAGTTTAGTATAATTTTTATTAGCGTCTCTCTAGAAGCTACACGAAGGCTATTGGCGACGGACCTCGTAACTTTGTACCTCTGTCAAGTGACGACGATGACACCTGAGCTGGCACTCCTCTTTCCTAACTTCCACACCACACCAACGGGAGAACTTTGGGCCCCGACATATTTAACATGCATCCGCCCCGGCTACTCGGCAGGTCTTTGGAAACGAAGAATCGAACCAGGGGCTGAACGAAAACCACCGGTCACGAAAGCGAAACCATGACCACTAGGCTACCGCGGCCACTACACTTGGCAGAAATATGACCAAAATTTTTACAAACAATACAATTTAAATATTTATGTTTGTCGGGACTGAAACGTGAATTATGTCAAGACATATTAAGATAAAAACAAGTTTTCTGCTTATTATATGCATTATTAGTTTGGATTTTAAGCCTTTGAAAGTTGTTTTGAGTTCCTGTGGCGTCCTCGACTGAATTGAAAATTTTTTCTTGGAAAGGTTTTTTTTTATTTTTATCACTCACTATTTTTTCATAAATACAAAGTTTCACTTTAAGTTCTGAAATAGATTTAGCACCATATAAAATATCTTTATTTGATGGATAATCATGTATGCCATTTATACATTATTCAAATAATGAAGAGTCATCAATAATTTCACAGGAATTACTTGCGAGTTCTCTAATTGCTATAAAATATTCGAAAAGGGATTCGTTTTGACGTAATTTACGTCTACTTAACTGTCTATGAATTTCAGCAAAATTTAACTGAAGGTGGAATCCTTCTAATAAAGCGTTTTTAAACGAAAGCGATGTCATAAGATTACTTTGCGTATCTAAAACCCTTTCACTGACCTTCTATTAAGGTTTTAGCGAATATTATTTTTTGCTGTTCATTTAATGATGGGAAAGAAAGAAACGATTCCTCATAGTCTTGTATAAGACATTTTATATCATATGTATCAGAACCAGTAAATTGTCAATGTGAATTTCCGAGATCTTTCAAAACAAAATAGAGGAAAGGGTCGAAAGTATCCGCATACATGTTATGATTCAGTGTCCTCGACATTACAGAAAGGGGGAAGAAAGAAGTAGAATATTTTTCGGTTTCGTCATCGGAAATTTCAGAGTCACTGTTTAGCAATTTAGAGTTTAAAGCTTGGAATTCATTTAGATTCCATAAAGATTAAAAAAAGCTTTTAAGGAGTTCTTCTTTACTACCATTAGTATCCAGACCTAATACATTTAATACACAAACTAAATCATTTATAGAAAACGAATAGATTATTAATTTCTTGCGATATTGAGTATTAAAATGAGGAAAAACTTCTAATTTTTTTTCTTGTATTTCCATAAAATGCATCGTTAAATAATATACTGTTTAAAAAATTAATGGTTTTAATATTTCAACTTTTTTCAGGGGCACCGTTTGCACAGTGCAAACGCATTTTCCCGCGTTTGTAGTTTGCAAATTGTGCCCTTTCGTGCTTGCACTGCGCACAAACCCCCCTCACTGAACCGGGAACTACTATTTTTTTAAATTGTATTTTATTATCAGCTTGATCAATATACCTCCCTTGCCTGTATAATTTCTTAAAAAATATATAATAATAACATTGCGCCCCTCAAAGGGTTAAGAAAGTTTGACACAACAGGAATATCATCAAAGGTGATCATCTTAAAATAGTTCGAGTTGCACAATCACTAAATAAAACTTATTTTCCTATATAAATTTAAAGGTACAGAAAGGAGGTGCTTATCCCTCTTTTCAGCGGTGGTATATCTAACTGGGTATTTACAACAAAACATATGCGTGTAATATCCGTCTGTTATTACTCTTTGAGCGTTGATTTTTCACGAAGTATCACAACGGATGGAGGCACAAAACATATATCAATTTTCGTTTCTTGGTAGTAATGTAAGTACCATCTGCACTTAAAATACTCACAAGTTCTCAATTTTTTTAGTACCGTCTGTACTCAGAAGTAAGCATAAGTTATCAATAACAAGTGCACTTGAAGAGAGCGAGCGTTCGTGTTTTCTTTTTTTTTTTTTTTTTTTTTTGGCGGCAACCAATCCGTTAGCTTGTTCGCGTAGTAGTTTTAAGATCTCATTTTAAATTTTAATTTAACTTTAAGTTCTAGTTTGTTTGCCAAGCTCACACCCCATTATGGAGGTTAGCTTTCGCATGTTGAAAAGAACCAAGCCAATTTATAGTGCAAAAATAGTTTATTAAAGGATAAAAAATTAAAGAAAAGAAGGACACGCATTTCTGTTTGCATACACCTCGAGATCAAACCATCTAATCTGTGTTAAAGGTGTCTCTGTTGTAGAACAACGGGACAGTTCCCATATTAATTGCGGTATTTATATTTAATTATTAATATTGATTCAGAAGACCATGACCTGATAATTTGTGTTGTATCAGTGAAGATCTTTCTATTTTATTGATATTTATTTTTTGATAAAGTACAATGAATAAAATTTGATAAAATCTATCAGTTTAGTATTAGTATTTTGATTACAGATCTAAGTTTTGTAAAATGAATATTCCCAATCCGAGCAATAATGAAAATATCCACTAATAGTAAAGGAATAATAACCATGAATTTACTCTAACGAAAAATGTTAACATTATTTGAGCATTTTCTTAAGTAATGAAGTACAGGCTTCCTCAAATATATATTAATAGTTACAAGTATAAATTAAGAAACAATAATTTACAGTAAGCATAATTTTCTTATCTCTTATTCATGTAGAATATTATACAATCTAATCTCTTTTTGAAATGTTATTATTCAAACATAAAATAATTCTATAAGACTTCGTAAGCAATAATTTCAAAAAACTTTATTTTAAAAAATTCACTAACTTTTGAAAAACATTTTTAATGCATTTCAACAAGCGATTTAACTTTTGGCAATTTCAAAGCAAATTTCGAACTAATCAGCCTTAAGAAATCCTGAAAACTTATTACTGCTGTTTGCTTACACAAGGCAATTTAATTATGTGAATTGACTTTCCAGAAATGTGAAAAGAAGAGAGATCATATCATGTTTACTTAATAAGTTATACGTCTTAACTAATATATCAAAAGGTTATTATACTTATGCTTTTTTCTCATCTAATTTTATAAAAGAGGTCAAAAAGTATTTCTACCGTCGTCATAAAAGACGAGTTTTTCTTAATAACTTTTGTTATTTACATTCCAACTTGACAAAATTAGTGTCAATGTTAATGGTTCAAAAAGAAATATTTTGTAGTATAAAAGCATTAATAAATATAATTTATTAAGTTATTAAATGATTTTTTCCATTATAAAAACCATTGTATTGCGTATTTATGTAAAAAAGGAGATTAAAAAATACATAATCCATATTTCATTTTGAATGCAATCAAAAGTTTCAAAATTCCGGATAACAAGGATTGGTCTGTACGAAGAATTTTTTTTGTTTTATTGTAAGTTTCAGATGCAATCGGGAAATTTGCACAATAACAATAGTTTGTTTTTTCCATGTATTCTGTTACAAATTATTTTTTATAGAAATCTTCTAACAGATATGAATGCATGAAGCGAAAAAAAGGGAGATGGATTTGCATATAATAGTCAAATAAAAAAAAAATCTACAAAATCCTAGTTACGCAACTTATTATCAGTGGTGAAGGTCTAAAGTGAAAACAAGTGTTACATGGTCTAAATGAAAATGTAATAAATTACATTGACATCAAATGACATTGTAATTATTCAAAAATTAGAGTTAATCGTCCGTAAATGTTAATAAAAATCGATTTTACCAATATAAAGAGGATTTTCTGTTGGTATGTTGTTTTATTTTATTAAATATTTCCCATTCGTCGGTTAACCTAGATTTTCGATAAACCTTACCTTCTCTAGTCCCAATTAATACGACTTAACGAGGCTCTACTGTATTTGTGAGGCATTCTTGGGGTACTTTCGCGCATTCTATTGTGAATATGACCCGGTTCTTCTAAAAGAGCAAATGAGCTGAATAGGAACGAGCAGTTGTAAAATATATCACTAGAAGTTTATTGAGGTCCTTCTATAACGGTTACTTTAAGGGGAGAAATTTCATATTCTTGGAACAAGATTCAACCTTACTTACACTTCTAACACCAGACCCAACTTAGGTCCCATTTCAGACTTTCTATAGGTTTTTTTTTTTATTCCTTAGCTGTTTAGTTCTTTCCTAATATTTTTCATTTTCTTAATTTACATTTCCTTTAAATATTTTATTGTAATGAAAATTGCATTGTTTAAAAATGACTACCAATCATTGTATCATCTGACATGATAGATTTAACTTAAGAGACGGTTCAATGAGGTGTCTTTTACAATTGCATACAACTTACTAGAGACTACCCCGCTTTCAATTTGAATTTCAAAATATGATACATACTGAATAAAATTGGTTTTGAGAATTTTAAGGCATTTGGAAACTAGCGGAAAACCTGTAGCCTAGTGGTCTTGGTAGCAAACTTGTGGTCAGATTTCAATTTGTGGTTTCGAGCTCTGATGCCCCTAAAGATCAGCCATGCAGCGGCTGGTTGCACTAGCTAGTAGGGAATCCGAGTCCTTCCTTTAGCATGATATGGAAGTTTGTAGAGAGAGGTGGCAGATCCAGGATGTGGTCACTTGACCAAGGCTCAGATTTACGAGATCCGTCTCCAAACACCTTCGTGCTGCCTCTCAGTTCGACGTTGATAAATAATTACATGTGGGACCAAAATCTGTAAAATGTTTGATATGTTACGTTCATTTTTCGTAAATATATTTAAGAAATGCTTTTCTATTTAAATATTATTATTATTACGAATAATTAGCTTTGGAAAAATATTTCGGAGTAAATGCTTTGGAAAAGATTTAGTAAAAAAATATTTTATCGGCAAATATTTTCGCCACCATTTAATATTAGAGGATCAAATCCTTAACCTATTACAATATAAATTCTTTCAAATAGAATTTTCTATATTTACATGTGAACTAATTTAAAGATGAAAAGTCAGATGCCAAAAAAATCGATTTTCGTCAATATTAAAATTCTTGCATAAATAATTATCTATTTTAGTTAAGTTAATTAGTATGAATTAAGTATTAATGTTATCACTTAGTTCCATTAAAGCCTATAATAGCGATACCAATTTTATCTAGATGCGATAAAAATTAATGAAGCTATTATAGGTAAAACTTTTTGTACGACTGTGCCAAAAATAATGAAATGGAACCAATAATGATGTTAAAGAATTGTCAAAAACTCATGAAATAAAGAATCTGAGGACAATTTTAAAATAAAATTAATCAAAGAAATATAACACTTCTCTGTTTCCCTCGCATTTAATACTTGATTTTTCTAACAATTCTCTTTCTTGATTTGAATCTTAAAAGTCTTTAGCAAAACATTTCTTAATTCACGTTTTACCTCTGATACATTATTTTTATATAACAGTATTTTTTTCGATTATTATGCATGCAGCTTATATATTCATGATAGTATTTCCATCAATTAAAATACTTAATAACTTCTTAAGTAGGGATATAATTACAAACGAAAATAATGCATTAAAAGAACAAATTTATCACTTCTTATAAAGAAGTTATTTATGTCATGATATCCATTAAATAAATGCAAATTTTCGATACCTTAATGTAATTTATTTAAAATAAGGAACGAAATGCATTGATACAAATTATTTTATTTTGTAATTCATGAAATTACTTCGTATGAGGAAATAATAAATATATCTAAAAAGAAATGAAGTAATTAAATGTTATTATTAATAATAATTCAAAAATTTACTTTTGCAGAATATTATTATTTTCTGAACTTTAACTTTTTTCAAAAATTATTCTGGCTTTCATATATTATGATTTTTATTTTGCACGGAATTTATTATTTTATATAAATCCGCTTCTTATTAATATTAATATTTAAACTTTAATTTTATCAAATAGTGGTACGAAAATCGTTCAATAATTTCTTAGAGGAAAAATTAGAAAAACGCTTTATTTTAAGTAGATTTTTTATCAATATAACCTCATATTAGGTCTATACATTTTTCTAGGCATTATTTCAAAATTTCTAAGAAATTTAAAAAGTATTATTTCGGAAGGTCCTCAAAATAGGCATCTGTTTGGGTGACAAACTCTTTGTTCGATGTGAACCGTTGTCCACCGAACCTTTTTTTCATTTCGGAAATAAAAAATAAAGTTACTGGGTGCAAAATCCAGTGTGTATGCTGGATGTAATTATTCAAACTTTAATTCCTTAGTTGTGGCCATCCGAATTGCACAGTTGTACTTTGATGATAAAGGATCTTTTTCTTCTTTACAAATAGATACGGGTTTTTTTTTTTTTTTTTTTTTTTTTTTTTTTTAAAAAAAAGGGGAAAAAAGGCCCAAATTATTTTAAAGTTTTTTTTTTGGGGGTTTTAAAGGTATTTGGTTAAGGGGAAACG
>BMAW01115783.1:28732-41361 GCA_019974015.1 Nephila pilipes | reverse complement strand
CCCGTATCTGTTATTTGTAAAGAAGAAAAAAAAGATCCTTTATCATCAAAGAAATTTCTTTATGCAATTCGGATGGACACAACTAAGATTAAAGTTTGAATAATTACATCCAGCATACACACTGGATTTGCACCGTGGCTTTATTTTTATTTTCAGAATGAAAAAAAGGTTCAGTGGACAACAGTTCATCAAGAGTTTGTCACCCAAACGGATGCTATTTGAGGACCTTCCGAAATAATACTTTTAAATTTCTTAGAATTTTTTGAGAAGTAATGCCTAGAAAAATGTATAGACCTAATATGGGGTTATATTGGTAAAAAATCTACTTAAAATAAAGCGTTTTCTAATTTTTCCTCTGAAATTATTGAGACGATTTTCGTACCACTGATGAAATTAAAGAGTTTTAAAATATTAATATTAATGAAGCGGATTTATATAAAATAATAAAATTCGGTGCAAAGTAAAAAATCATAATATGAAAGTAAGGGAATAATTTTTTGAAAAAGTTGGTTGAGAGAAAATATTAATATTCTGCAAAAAGTAAAATTTTTTGAATTAGTATTAATAACATTGAACTTCATTTCTTTTAGATATATTTATTATTTTCCTCATACAGAAATAATTTTCATGAATTACAAAATAAAATAATTTGTATCAATGCATTTCGTTCCTTATTTTAAAATAAAATTACATTAAGGTATGTTGCATTTTATTTAATGGATGTCATGACATAAATAACTTCTTTATAAAGTGATAAATGTTCTTTTAATGCATTATTTTTTCGTTTTGTAATTATATATCCCTACTTAAAGTTATTAAGTATTTTAATTGATGAAATACTATCATGAATATATAAGCTGCATGCATAATAATCAGAAAAAAATACTGTTATATAAAAAATAATGTATCCAAATTAAAGCCGTTAAAAGAAATGTTTTTTGCTAAAGACTTTAAGATTGAAATCAAGAAAGAGAATTGTTAGAAAAATCAAGTATTATTAAATGCAGGGAAACAAGAAGTGTTATATTTCTTTGATTAATTTATTTTTTAAAATTGGGTTTTTTTTTTTTTTTTTTTTTTTTTATTTCTTTGATCAAACGGGGCAATCACGTCCCATTATATTATACAGTTATTGTTTCTTCCTTTTTCAAGTAATTGGTGTAAGCGATTCCGCGTGTATCTAAAAGATATCTATCCGCGTGTATCTATCATTGCTTACCCTTCCCGGTACCCAACAAAATCTCTGAAAATGACTGTATCCAACCTTGAAAGTGACATTGTAGAAGGAGGCTTCGTTGCAGTTTCGTAACGATATATATATATATATATATATATATATATTAAAAAGTCAGCTAGTTAGTGGTCTAGTTGTGAAGATATTTTGAAACATTTCTGTATTTTTACACATTTACACACACATATTTCACTCAATTGGATTTTAAGTAATTATAATAAATAAAATTCTGATCATTCAATATTTCTGGTCATGATTGGTTTATTGATGGATTTTTATTAAATATTCTAAATTGAAACTTTTTATACTCAAATTAGTTAAGAACTATTGACTTCCAAAATTCATCTGGCAACAGTGTATGGTGGTGGACATCATCACTTAAAAAGTTACTTAACCTATTGCACTCAGATTCATGATAACTTTTCAAAGATTATAATCTTTTGAATCTTTGCCTTTACAAGTATGAAATATGAATTGAATTTCGATGAAAAGCACGGATTCGGGTATGTAGTTCTTAAATTTTTTAACTGGAAATATTTAATTATATTGTTTTATTGTTTCGAAAATAATCTGAAATTTTTAATTGAATAATTTTTAATTGAATAATTTTTAATTGAATAATTTTTAATTGAATAATTTTTAATTGGATATTTTTAATTGGATAATTTTAATCGGATAATTTTTAAATGGATAAGTTTTAATTGGATAAAAAAAAACTTTCTTTTTTTGTTTTTGAAAATAATTAGTAATTGAGATATCTCGCCATTCAATTTTTCTTCTTTGTTTATTGTTTCTTTTCTTTAAATTACAACTTGAATTTTGGAGTAATCCAATTTTACCCAACAAGATGCTTTGGGGACGGTTGGTACCATAGAACTAGTTTAACCCACAATTCAGTCCCCAGTCTGAGTATGCATGTTTTGTTTTGTTGGGTATTCGAATTATTCGATTTATTCTTCGGTTCCAATTAATTTCAAATTTCATTCAAATTTTATTCATCTCTTAGTTTCAATTTTTTTACTTAGTTCTATAAATGTTTTTTGTTTATATATATATATATTTGCTTTGTCAAATGGAAATATAATTCAATTTCATCTAACTTTAACTCATTTCTCATTTTTATTGAGTTCGTCGAAGAATATATTAGAATAAAATGACTGAGTTTATTTTTGTTTGATTTTGCTTTCCTGTTTTGTTCATCTGAAACTACAAAAGTTTCACCAAATAAGGGAAGACTTATAAGAATTACATTTCTTAAAGAAAATTCCGACAATTACTATGCAATATATTATGTATATTTTTATTTAAATCTTTCTCCCAAAACCAAACACATTTCATACCAAATGAAATGTAATATCTGATTATTGTTTCTACTTTTCATTTTTTTTACATCTCCAAAACTCTTCTTCGAAACGATACAATAAATTTGTTTTGCAAAATAAAGCAAGAACTTCGATTTTTAGGAATTACATACTATGTATTCTTGATTATGTGAAAAATATTTAAATTTGAAGTCTGCATTATAATTAAAGAATGTGGTTTATTTGAAATAATAAAAAGCAACTAATCCTTTCGGGACAAACGTACCAAATAAGTATCACTAGCGATCGTCGTCCACGGCCTAACGTACCAAATACGCATCCCTGGAGAATGAGCTCAGGGGCAGAAAGATACTTTTTCGAATTCTAAGATGGAACGTTTTCTAAATATCTCTTGATGGCGCACTGTGACCATTACTTTTGAACTGAATAGTAGTCTTAAGATCTTGACCTTCAGTTTGATAACAGTCTGTCTTAATAAAGTATTTTGCTCACAAGCTGTTGTGGGAGAGGATGGAAAGTGTAATGTAAACAAATTGAACAAGGCTCTTTAAACTTCCATTTGATGTACATTAATGTTCCTGGTTTTTCATCGAATGTTTTTTATTGTTTTTTATTATGTATTTTTTATTTCTTCCTTTTTAGAGCTGTACCGTCAGCACTGTTTGATTTTCCGTTGATTTTGAATGTATTTCGTTTACTTCCCTTTTTTTTTATTCTGGAAGGCATTGACTCATATTTATAATTGCGTGAGATCGTTGCTTATCTGAAAAATGTAGTCACATGGTCAAGGATCCAATTAATGATGAAAGTGTGCTTAATTTTCTAAAATGCTTGAAAAGTATATTTTTAGTTATTCTGATGCGAACATTTTATCAGAGACGGAAAAAACAGAACTTAGCGTTTCTCTGCTCTTCGAGAATTACCACACTCGGTCTTCCATTAAGTTTTGTTACTTTTTATAAATTGTCTTTACTGCATATTTTCTTATTAATTTTAAAGTTTATTGATGTTTTTGTGGACAAGACTTCGCAATAATTTGAATAGCGTTTCTGAAAACTATTTCTACAAGCTCCCTTCTTTTTATACGTTTTCCTGTAATTTGAAGGGAAAAGATTGTTAAAAATGCTAATTTACAATATATAGCAGCTTAATTAATAATCTAAAATATTAACAAGAAATTATTACGTTAGGCGAAAACCTTTTTTGTGTGTGATTTGTTTTCTAATGTTAGGCTTTGCGACGCAAATCCCCAGCCTGTGCGACAGTTCCTTTCGATTCTACTCAGTCCAAGGGAACGTAGTACATAATCAAGGGGTGTCATCCTGAAAGGTTTAAGTGTATAAAGATATTTTTCATATTATTCTTCCCTATTGCATAGGTGACTTTACTGTGAAATGTACCATTACTACTACATTGTGAAATATACTATTCTATAATGTAATGTTGCACATACCATTCATGAAGGAGAGATGGGTAGTTAATTTAATTTGAACTAATTTTAACCAATGTTATTGTTATATTGCATTATAAAATAACACTGCAGTTAATTTGTAGTTTTTACCACCTATCTTTATTTATAACTTATTGTTAAACATAAATTTAGATATGAAAAATAATTTGATCCACAATAATAAAATTATGTAATTCAAGCGTATACTTACAAATGCTTTTTGTGTATTTTTGATCAAAGTCAAGAAAGAAATACTCATATTTTTTAAAATCAAATTTAATACAATATAATCTCTAAAGGAAGATTATCAGTTGCATTCTTGCTTAGAGCCTTATTCCATTTATAAGTAATCCTTTTCCGACTGAGCATCAAAAATTTATAACCAACTGCTTTCCTAGGTCAATATAATACTTTAAAAGAGCTTTTTCGAAGAAATGAGAAATGAAAGTTGAAAAGGGAGAAAAGAATTTGAAGATGTAAACAAAAAGACGACCCTTCATGATTTTAAAGCACTCCTTTTTTTTTTTTTAGAAATTTCCAAGCTTAAGTATTTCTTTTGAAGAGATGGCTTCTTTCTAAAATAAAATTTTTCCTAACTCGTAAAAGTGAACAGAAATAGTAAAGCATAAAAATGTACCGTGAGCTTAAGAAATGTTAAGTGTATTGAACTGTAGTGCGCTTTTCATATCTATTGTCTACTCAATGATGTTTCAAGGTAGTAACTGCTTTATTAAGGAGCTTACCATTTAATAGTCTGATGAAACTTTAAAATGATAATTAGCTGATCTAAAACAGTTATTTTTAATTAATAAATAATTCAGCAGTCGTCATTCAGTACAGCTGAAATAAAATATAGCACAACTCAATATTATTCTAATTTGCTCTAGAATCTAGAAATTTCAATATATACTAAAACTTTAACTTTTCAAGTTAAATTCAGAGGAAGCTGCAACTTCATTAAACGATATTTAATTTTCAAAAGTAGTGCAATTTTCTATGCTTTAAATCTTCAGCTTATGTTTCTCACTAAATTTTTATATACTGAACTAGAAATTGCAAATGATTTCCACTCACTCCTATATACACGACAAAAAGCTTAGGAAAAATTAATGCAGGATTGCTGAAAAAAGTAAAATGCAATTGGGAATAAAACTACTTATTAGTATATAAACAAAGAAAATGTATAAAAATAAAAATAGTTAAATTAAATGATTTTTTATAACAACTGGTAATTTCATATATATATATATATATATATATATATATATGTAATTTAATGCTCCGTATTAATGCTATGATTTTTTCTTGATGTGAGTGTTGATTTAATTTATTTTATTATTTCTCAAATTTTTAATTAGTGCATCAAGAAATACTTTAGTTTTTTTATTAAAGGTTTCTGATTCTATTAAATTTGTATAGTATTAAAATGTTTTTGGTCGTAAGTAAATAAACTACGCAATTATATATATATATATATATATATATATATTATTTTTATCAGGAATTTGTCTAAAACAAAAAGGGGGTGGGTATAATTTTGTTTACGGAACTACTCAGTTATCCACTGTTATAGTTAGAAATTAACATGACTAAAAGAAATTTTTGAATGAATTTCAATACCCTATGCAGTCATGATAGAATAAAAAAAAATAATTAAACACTTAAAAGACACGCGCAAACTTAAAATACTCATTCTTAAAGTTATTTTCAATGATTTTACTTATTCTGTAGATTCTGCTTAGTTTACCTTTTGGTATTTTCGAAATAAGTTTTAATGAAAAATCTCGTTAAAATTTCGAATAATAATGCATCATATTGTTTTTGTTTTTTAAACATGGGGAAACTTTTGAAACATAAGGAAGACTAATAAACCTCAAATAAATATGTTCCTAAAATTGATGATAAATAATTATCTGATCGATAAATAATTTAGAGTAACTTCCATGCAGTACTTTTGTTAAAAATTAGAAATCATTTGAAAATTAAAAAATAAAAAATAAAGAGAAAATGAGAATTATTCATAAATTTTTTGGTAAGTAAATTTACTGAGCGATAATTGATTTAAGAAACTTCTTCAAGGAGTGAATGTCTTAGAAAACATATAAGAATAATTGAATTAAATAAAGGGAAGAAAATTACAAAGAATAAATTAGAAAACTTTGAAAATATTTCAGAATTCTAGAATCAAAGTTTATTTTTAATAATTTTTCTTCTACACTTCATTATTGTTACTTTTCAAGAAACTTTTGTAATTGTAACACAAGATGAACGAGAGAGAGTATTCTATTTCATTTATGATGCAAACATATGCATATTTATATAAATTAAGTAGAAATAAATGCTAAAATTGATATCGACGAAATTGAAACTTTAAAGAAAAAATATTCCTTATTAATAATTTTTGATTATTAAATTTGGTACATATTATACTACATTATGAGTTTGAAACGATCCTATGAAATTTTACTTCAGATGTTAAGTTTTCGAATTTTTAGTTTGATTTTTAATACCTTTGCGCTTTGGTTTCGAACTTGAATCAAAATAAAATAATATTAGTAGAATTTGTTCACTGATAACCTCTTCAGACTCAAAGTCAACTTTGAACCATACATGTTAGAATAATTTGTATTAATCGGTTCTTAATACATGAAAAAATGCTGCAAAAATATTAGAAAAAATATTTATATTTTTAATTTTGAGAAATTGAGTGTCTCCTGGAGGAGACATCGGGATAAAGTGACATCATCATATTAATTTAAAATATCTCATTAATCTTAACTTACTGAGTATTTCCTAAAAATTAGCATAATGAGCAGAATGTAAAATGCGCATAATGTAACATTTGAATCACAAAATATTCCTGTCGAATCTGTTTGCAGAAGAGTACTTACTTTCCAAAAGTTACCTTTAGTTTTTAATCTGTTTCTCATCTTATACTATTAAATAGTTTCTCAATTTTAAAGTTCTTTCTGAATGAAAACTCGCGATTTCTAAGAAATGTTGTCTGTGAGTACGGGTGTTATAGTTTTTCTGCCCAATACATTCGAATTCTGGGAAATTTTAAATTAGACATAATTACAGTGATCACTAAGAAATGTTTCATTCCATTTTTTGACAGATGCAGATTCTTTCATGTACCTGTTTAAAATCAACATTTGGTGAATTCAGTTAGCAATTAAAGAATATCATTTGGAGCTGAAATATATTCCATAATAATAGTTTCAAATTAAGTGATTTTGATAACCTTGATCCAATGTCTCCTACAGGCGACACTGAAATAACAGCGTACTAAATCCAACGTGGGAAGATTTCAGGGACAAATTAATAATGTTATATATAAACAGCAGATTTAAGGAATTTAACCGTGTGTTTAATAATTTTTTTACTATACAAAATATAAAAAAATATCGAATGCGCTGGCGTGTAATTTTTTTTTTCTCTCAAAAAAAAAAACTTTTTCGCTTTACCATAAATAAGCCCCGAATAAAAAATGTTCAATAAAAATTATTTTTTTCAGAAACACCATCAACTAACAAAACAATTTACTAATTTTGGGTCCCAATCACGCCTTTTATTTAATGTATAATGCCTGTACGCCTGTCATCTTCGCCTTTTATTTAACTTATTTAATTTGGTGGCATTTCTTAAAGTGTTGTTTAGTGTCTCCTACAGGCAACGCCGGGACTGAAAAAGATAAAGAAAAGTATATAATCAATTGATAATTCCAAAAGAAGAAAAAAAAAACCACAATTTTGTAAGACAGCTAAAATAAAATTGAATTGTTTTCCTAATAATTTTTTATTTAATAATGTTACTCTAATAACGCAAATGCAAAATTTTAATCTGCCGAATTAATTTAATTAATTAATCGTTGTGTTATCCGGTAAAAGCTAAAAAAAAAAAAACGATTCCTTTAAAATCCCACCAAACAGACAGCATCACCTTTTTTTGGTGAATATCGGCTTTGGAAATGGTTTGAGCCGGTTCATCTTTTTTGCTCCATGACCTCTTGCGTTTGACGTTGTTGTGTACAACCCATTTTTCGTCCCCAGTGATGATGTGCTTCAAAAACGGATCATTTTCCTGACGTTTGAGAAGCGAATCTCAGACGTCAATGCGGCAACACAGATTTCTCTCTGTGAGAACATGGGGAACCCATACATCGAGCTTCGAGGATAATCCCAGGCCTTTCAAGTGGTCATAAACTGTTGAATTTGATAAATTTAACCTCAATCCGATCGCACGTGTTGTTATTCGCCGGTTCGCTTTATCAGCTTCAACCGGCCTTCCCGAACGTGGTGCATCTTCGACATCAAAACTGCCGGATCGAAATTTAGCGAACCAGTTCTGGCACTGGCGTACTGTCAACACACCTTCTCCATACACATCGGTCAATTTTTTTCTGGCTTGAACTGCATTTTTACCCTTTCTGTAGTAAAACAGTAAGATATGTCGAAAATGCTGCTTATCGCTCTCCATATTTAAAAGGCCACCAACCAAAAACTACTGCGTAGAATTAATTGGAATTTTTCACACACACGCCTTGCTATATGAGCTCTCAAAGCATATGAAAATTTTACGGCTTAAATGTGAAGTTGGGTGCAAAAAAATACAATTAAATCCTCTGTCGAGAAAAAACGAAATTACTTTCCGAACAACCCAATATATTGTCTATGTATCTTTATTTATTTATAAATTTTAACTATGTTTGTAACTGAAAAATTATATAATTAATTGTATGCTTCTGAAAATTATGTATAAAATGCACTTATAGCCACTCTGGAATAGTAATTAAAACACTGTACATTCCTAACATTTAAAGTTAAAAAAACATCATTATTTTAAAATGAATACTAAATTCATACAAATGTCTTAAGATTCTATAGAACGATACAAATCAATGCGCTTTTATTAATATAAATTAAGCAAGTCATATAATTTAATTAAATATTTCGTTAATATAAATATATTTATCTGAAGGAAAAATGTTATGCTCGACAAATGATTTAAATCGTTACATTTGCTCAGTTTTTTTTAAGAATATTACAAAGGAGTTTCAAAGTATGCGATTTATGAGAAATAAATAATAATGAAATCAACTATATAAAAATTATTTCATGGATATATGAACCATAATCATTATGGTATTTCAGATGATTTTTTATTATTGTTTATATTCTATCTATCCAAAGAAACATCAAAATATTGAACACTTGAATTATTAAAAAAATAAGTGGTCAGAATATAAATTACCAAGAAATAAATTTCAGCTAAAAGATTAAATATTACAACCGCTGCGGTCAAAGAAGTAAAATAATAAGAACAGTTTGAATGGTCTAAAATCCATGGAACATGAAAATAATTTTCAATTTTCGTTCTATTTTTCTGTAAAAATGAAATCGAACAATTTTTTTTAGGAAAAAAGTCCAATAGTTCCTAAAAATGTATTTTGGCTAAAAAGTGTCATTCTGAATGGAAAAAATTTTAAGGAATAAGAATAGAAGTGGCATTTACTGCGGATAAGTGTCAAATCATGTTGAAATGAATTGCAATGGAAAAGGAAAGATAAATGTTCTTTTTACAAAAATATAAAACATATTGACATAAAAAAGGAAATACCTTTCAAATAATACATGAAAAAGTTATACGGGCATGAAACTTTTTCCCCCTTTGTCACCAAGCTTTTGAATAATAGACAATTTAAATGAAATATTTATGAATGAGAAAAAAATGTAATAAATCCTTGTTAATATTATAATATTAATATTAGGAACAAAATATTTCAGATATTGAAACGCAAACATAAACACTGCTCTAACAAACAAAAATTACATTTTTGTTATTGGGGAAAAATTATTTCTTACTTTTGCAAATGAATTTGCCTTTTTGTCAAAGGCATAGAAAGGTAGTAAGCTATTTTTCTTTAAAAGAAATTGCTTATAATTAAAGCGATAATCTTAGACTGTCAAACTGAAAGTTAAAAATCAAAATTCAAAATTATATAAATCGATTTTCTTATTGCTTAATTTTTTGTGAGGAAATACATGAACATCTTTAGTATTTTACACAGAACTGTAAACTATTTTGTAATGACTGATAGACTGTTCTCTCATCATTTCCAAGTATTTTAATTCTTCAATGCCGACTGATCTATTATCTTTCTTTCCCAAAAAATGTATTTCAGAAAATATTTTTAACTCCTTAACAACGTTAGTTACTACAAAGTTTTTATTTATATTTTTTATCTTATTAATTATTCAAAGTAAATAGAATATGTGAATAATTCTGTTGCATTCAAATAATGTCACATTATTAAGTCAAGTGACTGATTTCATAAGCTTTAGTGTCATAAGTCAATTGACTCATTTCATAAGTTTCCATATTTTTTAAAGTTTTCTTCAAAATTAATATAGTAATAAATTTAATACAACACTTAAGCAATTGTTTAAAAAGTAAGATTGCCAATAACATGATTCAAATATTAATTATACCAAAGTTCTATTAAAAATAATTGCATAAATAATTTGTGTTAAAAATTTAAGAAACTCTCAATGGAAGAATTTATATGAAACTCCAGTGAAATGTGTTTAATAATTCTTATTTACAGAGTTAGACCTTTCATTATATTTTTATGTTCCTTTTCGTGATAAGCATTTTTCCTCTATTCTGTAGCTATTGATATTTAAATAAGCTTAGTTTATAAAATAAATGTTAATGCGTGAATTACTTTTTAGCTAAGTAAATACATTTATCACTTTGCAATTTAATAATATAAAAGCATCCTTTAAGATCATTACCTTACTTTCATTAATATTCAACTGGTTATTCCCTATTAGAATAAGAAATTAAAAAATGCTTTTATCGCCAAAATATTTCATATCTTAAATTATCACACTAAACGATTTAAAAAGTATAACTAAAGACAGCAAGGTATAAATATTTTTTACAAAAGTCTCTTAAAGGATAAAAGAACAAAATACAATTATTTGTTTTTCTTGTGTAATATCATTAGAGGGTCCATTAACATGTTCCTTCAACAGTTTAAAATTTCTTTTTGAAACCTTTTACACATAAAACTCCTATCACATATATCATTTGGGCTCATTTTAAGCTCTTCTCTTTTTTTAAGAAACAAATTAGTTTTAGAAAATTCCCAAGAAGTAATAAAAGTACTTTTTTTACTTACTATTTTCACACTTAAAATTTAAATATCGTATATAAGAAATCAATTGGGTGATTCACTCTCAAATGATCAATGAAATTGTTTATTATTTCAAGAATAATATTAGCATTCGTTTGTTTATTATCAGAAGAAAGAATACATGAATATAATTTCAGAAGAGGAAATTTATTTGGAACACTAATTGCTTAGATTTATTCTTAAATGCATCAATAAAATGTACTTTACCATCTAAAACTTGGTAAAATGGCTTAAAATTCTTTAATTCTCGTTCCTTTATTTATAAAATCATTTACTTTAATTTTCTTCGTGTTGATAATTTGTTATTGTAACGCATGATGTAATGTATTACTCCCAATGTGAATTTTTGTATTATTATTATTAATAATGTTCTTTTATCACAAACAGATAAGTTAGAAAACTCAAAAAAAATTGTTAGATTATTAAATTTGCTTACAGTTCATAAAGAAACATGCAAAAACTTTTAAAAATATGTTATCAATTAAGACAATTTTTCAAGTCTCAAATTACAATTTTAGAACAAAAACAGTATTCATATTTTGACTTAGACTGAATTTTAAAATAAAATATGGCTTTAAAAATATAGGTTTTCTTCAAGTGTGTTGATACATATTTTGTTCATTATTTATCTTTCCAATAATCTTAAAGTGTATTTCAATAGTCAATGAAAGGAAAACAGCAATTAAAGGTACGCAAGGGAAGGGAAAAAAAAACTTTATTATCAATCAAAAAATATGCATATTCTTTCTCTCTCTCTCTCTCTCTCGAATCCTTCTGAACTCAATTAATCCAAATTTATATTCTAAGAATAATGCCTTAGTTACCAAATCAGTTGTTTTAATTCTCACTCCTCCTATTTGCAAGAGATTCAACTCTTAATATTTCAACTAATAGTCAATTCAATCCAAACAATTAATTCCTATGATTCAACTCAATTGACATATATGTATCAACTTGTCATTATCCTCAGGATCCCTTCCTATTTCTTTCAATCTTATTTCACTAATATGTCACTATCCTTTTCAACTCTTTATACTTTTTACTTGTATATAATTTACCTAAAAACGTTTCACTCAGGTTGGGAAGGAACTTTAATTGTATACAATTCAAATTATCAAAATGAGCTCGAGGTTACTGGATAAAAGATCTCGAATTATTCAATATCACAGTAGTATGAAGATATCTCAAACGATGAAACAAGGACTTCGTAATGAAATTTCACTATTGGTGGGAAATGTAGTGACGAGGGTTTGTGATGCATACGACAAACAAACATGACTCAAATCAGTTGTCACAAGTAATAAAAGACAACTTGTTATTTATTAAAAACAATTATTTATTATGTTATACCTGCAATGTGTATATGTAAAATATCAATATTTCCATATATATATATATATATATATATATATATATATATAT
>BMAW01115783.1:0-28632 GCA_019974015.1 Nephila pilipes | reverse complement strand
TATATATATATATATATATATATATATATATATATTGTAATAACATTTGGTCGGACGGTACGGAAGGATCTGAAGAAAGGGTCGACATCTCTAAAACAATTTACTTTATTGACATCTCAGCTACAAATCTACAAAACAATTCAACTAGAAAAATCTCTCTCTCTCTCTCTATCCTATCTCTCTCCCCTCTCTCTCTCTCCTTTTTCTCTTGAAAGCTTACACTATATATACACATATCAGTCTTAAGTTGCATGTTTCCGTTCTCTTCTTCGGATTAACCCCCCTGATACAAATAACTGTTGAGGAGTGCAAATTCCCCAAGAGGACTATTCGTGACAAGGTCGCGGATAGACCCGTCATAACCCCCTCCGTGAAGAAAAAGTGATTTATTTGAGGGTCCCAACGACCCAATAGAAATTACGTTAATAAATGTTAATATACTTAAACAACTAACAATTCTTTTCATTTTACAATCAACAACAAAATATTTTACAAAATAATTTTCATTTTTCAATCACAGTTGAGTCACTTGTAGGGATCTAAATCTACTTCAGCTAATTGCTGTTTCTACTCCTCCGGCTCTTGTCAGATATGGACTTGTCCTTCCTGCTGCCGCTTGCCTCTCGCTGATGCACAATCTATTGCGTAGGGGATACGGACTTGACCTCCGGGACTCCTCTTGCCCTTCCTTGATATGTCGTCAGTTGCGAAGCTGATAAGGACTTAACCTCCCAGGTAGAACTTGCCTGTGGTTGTCTGTCGCTCCTCGAGGTGGACCTGGACTGGACTTTCTGGACCAGACTCTTCTTTCGACGGCTGCTTCTCTCCTGTTCGTATTTCTTATTCCTGGACGTTTTCGTCCGTTCATTCTCACTGATAACCTCTTTTCACTCCGATGCCGCCCCTCGCGATCATTGCAAGATTCTGTTGACCCTTCACCATTCAATCCGTCTGTTTCAACCACATCTTCATCCCTTCCTCTTGGGTGATAAATTCGTATCTGATCTACATTCACCGCTATAAGTTTACCCTCTTTCTAAATAACCACATTGTTGTTCTCAACCTTCATCAGCCATTATGGGCCTTCAAATTTAGGTTTAAACATACTCGCAATCCTCTTGCTCATAGGATGTGTTTGCATCAACACTAAATCCTTTACCTTAACATCAACTTCAACTTCCCGTGTTCTCTTATAATAATATTTTACCCATCTATCCTATTGAATCTTAGTATTCCGCCTAGTTTCTTCACACAATTTCTCAATATTACCATACAAAAAGTCTTCCCATAGCTTCATTCGGATCCCTCGACCATATTGATTATACTGCTTTTCATGATAACTGGTGCTCGATCCCCTTCTAACACAGTGACTAAAGTTACTCCTAGAGTTACTACTAGAGGCAAAAGGAAAATTGCGATTAATATTTCGATCATTTACCAAAAACTGGATCCGCTTCTGTAATCTCTCAGACTTCCTTAGCCGACTTTGTAGCCGACTCTGAAAATCTTTAATAATATTTTCAAATTCTCTCAAGCTGTTTGCAAGTCTCTGCTGGTTTTACACATAATGAATTTACATCTATTAGCGAGGGCTCAAAACTTTGGTTACGATTAACACTACGGTTGGAGAAATTCTGGCATTGAATATCACTAGTTTGCCTTACGTTATGTGAATCAAGAGCCATATCTCGCTTATGGCGATGGCTATACGACCGAAATTTTGAACATTTCTTTGATACCCTCCGGTCCAATCATTACTCGATCCTCCATCTGCAAAATCATTGCGACTCCCACGACTATCGACTCATTGATCACCTCGATCATTCCGAATTCTGTTCTCGAACCCTTGATTTCCTGCATTTCCGCGATATCTAAAATTATTCGAATCCACATTAGTTCACCACGCGTCATTCTGCCTATAATCAACCCTTTTATACCGCCAGTTTCCTTCGAAATGACTGTCGGGTAACCTTCAACTCGAATCCCATTTCTTTCTTCCGCCATTATTGCTCGATCACGGGGTTTCCTTATCCCCATGTTGGTCCTCATACTTTTCTACTAATTGTAACAATTCCGCCTTTGTTGTGGGGTTTCGAACTTCTACATAATCCATTACCTGTGGGGATAATCTCATAATGATATGATTTAGCAGTTTTTCTTCAGTCATTTCAAAATTAAGGATTTTCTGTATCTTCAATAATTTATAAACAGAATCTGACGGTGCCTGACTTCTAACTTGGTGCAACGAGTAAAACTCAGCCTCTAATTCCGACTTATTTCTGATCACTGGAAAACTGTTTGTTAATGCCTGTTTTAATTGTGCAAAGTCTGTTGTCATTCCAGTCACAAACGAAGAACCTATAACCTCAAACCAGTCTCTTGCTTTTCCAATAAGATGTCTCTTTAAGTAAGCACAATTTAAATTTGCGGGAATTTCATGAAACATCACTCCATTCCGACACGTTTTCCTTTCCGGAAAAAAAAAAACGTCAGGTAATACTCTAAAACTCGAGCCGCCTCTTATCTCTCGGTTTGGGTAAATTGGGCAAACGGGGCTCCATTGTAATAATATTTGGTCGGACGGTACGGAAGGATTGGAAGAAAGGGTCGACATCTATAAAACAATTTACTTTATTGACATCTAAGCTACAAATCTACAGAACAATTCAACTAGAAATCTATCCTATCTCTCTCCTTTTTCTCTTGAAAGCTTACACTATATTTACACATATCAGTCTTATGTTGCATGTTTTCGTTCTCTTCTTCGGATTAACCCCCCCTGATACAAATAACTGTTGAGGAGTGCAAATTCCCCAAGAGGACTATTAGTGACAAGGTCGCGGATAGACCCGTCACAATATATATATATATATATATATAATATGTTTAAATACTCAAACAAAATTGAAGAGATAACTATAGGGATACAACACTCATACCAAAGGCTCACAAGATAGATGAATCGAATGTCTAGGAAACGGCTACGTGTTTGAGTTCTGAACTTAATGTAGAAGTTACATATATCTTCTACTATCGACACTGAATGCGATAGGTCTCGATCATCAATGGATGTATATGATTAAAAATCCATGAGATTAGAAATTCATTATTGACTATTAATGAAGTGGTTCACTACCACGTAATTTGATAAAAATTGCTAAGACATGATTTTTTTTATTTTAAACCCATATTTTATAGGTAAAGAGGATTTCTCTATAATATTTGCATTTGTAAATCTGTTTCATAAAAATCCCTGATGACGCAGTTAATAATAATAATATGTGGAGTTTAATGATGGAATTATAATTATTTCAATTTATAGTAGTAAGTTCTTTTAATATTCATTTATTAACATAAATATGATATGCCTGACAATGTTACAATTTATTAATCTACTATATATGAGATATACACAATTTTTTTCAAATAACATACGCTTCCGTTGTTACTGAGTGAATATTTTATTCTTTTGGAAAACTAATGTTTTATAAAAAAACGAAAAGCATTTGTTCTAGATAGATTGGATGCTTGAAGGAAGATCTTAATACATTAAAAATCAAACGTTGGAGGATCACAGAGTCCAATTGGAGCCATTGGATTAAACTTATTGTGACTGACTTGGTCTGCAATATGTATGCCGTTTTTCAATATAAAGAGAAGAGAAATGGTTTCAGTTATTCGCTTCCAAAAAAGGTTTCAATGATTTTCCCCCATTTATATATATATTGGATTCCTCTTCCCCTTATTCATTTAAATATGTTTTTAACACTTAATTTTTAAATGCTTTTAGTTTTCCACTAAGTTTCATAGTTTCTTTTACTTTTTGATTTATGGAAATATTTGACCTCATTTATAAAGAGGAATTTCAGAACAAATAAATAAGAAAGGAGATAATAGAATTTGAAGTTCTGTATTATAAAAAAAACATAAAATTATCAATAAACAAACAACATGAAATGCTTTTCTAAATTTCAAATTATGCAAATTAGATTATAAATTTCAATTTTGCAAAAAATAAATAAGTGTGCAGAGTTTACCAGATAAATTTGGAAATTATCAATTAAAACATATCAATACATGCAAATATAATGGCATTTTTGCTGCACTGCTGAAATTCACCATTTTTATAATGTAAAAATTTTAAACATCTCCTTTTTTCATAAAGCTCGATGGAGTCAAAATTGTTTTCTAAAGTTTCATGTTTAATGATTATTCGTGATGTTTGAATTATGAGGGGAGTATATTTAAGTTGAATATCTTTTAATTATGCATTATCATACACATGTTAATCATAATTTTACAGTAATTTATGAGTGATAATCACATGTTAAAAGTGTCCATTTCAATGTCCTTTTTTATAAACAAAATTCCACTGTTTCAATCTCATTGTTGACAGGGATTTAGCATTCCGCATATTCACATACTTTCCATTGTTGAATGCTACTTTATCTTTATGTTTCCATCTAGTTCCGAGACGACATAAAATGCGAGAATAAAATATATCACATATTTTCAAATCACGTTGCAATCCAATACCATAAAACTAATCTTAGGGAAAAAATATGTGAAGGAAAATAAAATTTGATGTTAACAAGAACTGTAAAACGAGAATCCCAAGCAAAAGGAAAATATTCTACTTTATCCAGTTTTACAGTTGTAAATCAAAAGTTTGAAACAGATGCAACTCACATCAGGTGCAAACGTTTCTATTTTTAAAATATGAAATGTTAAAAAGAAAAATAAACATTGAAATCCATAGTTAAGAAGAATTACAGTTTTAAAAATTTAGAATAGTTAGTAAAAGTATCTGTTTTGGAATTCAAATTACATTGAATTGTAAAAACTTAAACATACACCCATCGAGGTCAGTTCCTTAATGAAAGAAATGAAAGGATTATATATATATATATATATATATATATATATATATATATATTCATGCAATTATTAATATTGTGGCTCTATATCCTTCAGCGTATTAATTTAGATTTTATTAACAATGCATTTTCAATGGACAATTAAATTTATTGAAAATGTTATGATTTGATAAATAACAATATTTTGAATGGATAATTTTGACAAAGTTCAGTATCAAACTCTCCATTCAATTATGGATGAGGAATAGCAAACATTTTTAAAGCTTCATAAATGCGTAAAGCATACTACGATTTATTAGTTCAAGTACTAATGCTTTCTCTGCTGTTAAGATTAAGTAAATGTTTCTGAAGTTATGCTAGCAACAAAAAAACTTAAACATTATCTTTAATTAAGAAAATAAACCTTCAATTTCAATTGCTTAACTATGAGTATAAATTGATAAAATTGTTTTGTAAGATACTCATTTGGCGAAAACAAAATGAAACATTTATTCATATGATTTACATTTTTACAAATTTATAACGTATAAATTACATTTTATTGGTATTTTTATTAGTATAAAAATAGCTTATTTGTGATTTATTTTTTAACTGAAATTAATTGATGGTGTTTTTGAAAACACTTAATGCTCCTTTTAATGTATAAAATTAAATTTTGGCAATCATGAACATTAAATGCTTATAAAAAATCTCTACAGTAGTTAGAATTTTATTTTAGAGCAATACAAGAAAGAATTTGCCTACAATGGTTCTATAAGAGTAAATTCTAGGGGATTTTACGCTAAGATAATCATTTTATATTCTGAAAAATATATTCGTAAAATAGTATTATAAGTCTCATTACTTAAAGCATGTATAGGTAGATTTGAAAAAAAAGTAACAGTAACTATATTAAGTAAAGTATTAATAATGAAGGTTTAACTGTGATTTTTTATGTATTTTATCATAGTTAAATTTTATCAAATAATTTTAATAGCTTAGAAAGTTTTCTGTTAAATGAATATAAGAATTCAAATGTTCTTACAAAGATTTGGAAGTTATGGCCCCTGCTATCCTATAAAAAATAGGTTTGCATTGCGGTTATTATTCGCAAAATATACAATTTTTTGGAGAAATTATTTTCTTAAATATGTTTAGTCTTGTGCAGTTCTGAAATATACAGATACAGAAATTTATGTTAAAAAACAACAATTTAGCTATATTACAATATTTTACGTGGTTGTCAGGACCCTTAACTTTCGAAAAATGTGTCTGAAATGTATTTCTCTAAAACTTCTATATTATGTATAAAAATCACCTCAAAAAGATGAAATTGTTTTTGTGAGTTTCAAATGATTTTATATGCGTAATTTGATGGTTTAACACAAAAATTTATTTTTTTGAAAAAAAAAGTTATTGACTGTATTTTGAAGTCTTGAATTTTTTTTTTTTTTTTTCAAGGATTGTGAGTTTCACTTCATGTAAAACGTACAATTCAAATATTATGTAAATACTACCAAAATAATCTCAAATAAAAGTTAATATTTTCTTTCAGGTGCTGAACTTATTTTATTTTCAAGATATGTATTTAATTGCTCTTTTTAAAAAAAAGTTTAAAATTTAGAAATCGTAAAATTTTGAAATTTTTGAAAATTAATTTTTTTTTCAAAAAAATGTTTTTCGTTCAATAACTTTTAATTTAGATTTAGGTTCTAGAGAACAATAATGAGAAGATATATACAAATTTTTATCCATTTCTAATGATTAGTATTTCATATGTTTTACCTGAAATTTGGGAAAAGCATGTTTTGAGAAAAATGAATTTAAAATTAGAAATTTGAATAATTTCATAACTACTATAAAAGCCCGCATAAAAACCTCTCATATACTAATTAAATCATTATTTTACAAATATATAGTATAAATATTTATTATTACCTTGTTTAATTCACTTTGTCGGTCACAAACATCATAAACAAAGACTTTTGCAGATGTTTCGACATTTTTAGGGTTTTGAAATATACACATATTTACAAAATGTAACAGTATTATTGACATAAATTTAGATTTAATCTGTATAAAATAACTTTTTAAAGGTACATAACTACCATCATATATAAATAATACATTCCATTTTATCTATCTTGATTAAATATAAAAAGAAAAAAAATCGAGAAAATATTATAAAGCAAAAAATTTGAATTTTTTAAAATTTATATTAGTTATTCAAGTACAAAAACTTTTATAATCATAAAAAAATCTTAATTTTAACAGTCCACGGCTATAAGTGGCATACAATCTGCAAATCTAAACGTAATATATTCTTTTGACATTGTGACTACACTTAGCCATTCAAAATTACTTCACTTTGAATGGCTATATCTTTGAAACCAATAGGAATATAAAAAATATGGTGACAAATTACTCAGAACAATCCATAATATATAAAAATATTATTTTCAAAAAAATCGATTTTTTTGAAAGTTTTAAATATCTTGACACCCCTTAAGTACAAAATTAAATAAAAAATAATATAGAACAGTAACAAAAGAAACTTTATGAAGATACTAAAATAAATTTTATTTGATATCCATATAATTTTAAGGGAACAGAAATCAGAAAAAAAGCATAACATATAATAAATTTCATAAAATTGTCATTGATTAATCTCCTGTTATGGAGAAAATTAGATGATATTTAATGGAATTTTAATAACAAAAGTTTCAAATACTTTAAAGGCATTAATTTATACACAGAAGAAATTTCATTACACAGAGAAAGGAAAGAGCGAGATTAAATTGTATATTAATACACATAATTTTAAAAAAGCCTGGAATATATTAAGAAAATATGTTAATGTATTCTTAATCTTCGAACTTCATTTCAATGTTAATAACACACACACAACTGAAAAGGAATCTACGCTATACTAATCAGAATGTAAAAATTAACATTAAGGAAATATTAAGAATAATTCAGGTGTGCGTTTAGAGATTATATTTTACTGAAATATGGCTAAACCTTAAATACGAGTACATTATTATGCACATTTATATTCTTATCTTCTTTTATTCTAAATTTATAGAAACTTTTTTTGCAGACGGGTGATTGATTAAATGCGTTTTATAAATGAAAGAAAGTAAAATGCAGTCAGTAATAACAAAAAATTTGCTTTCTTTCAAGCTAGATATAAAGTCAAGAGTAAAGAAATCTTATTTTGTTAGAAATTTTAAGATATAAATAGTAAATTTATTTATATATTTAATGTTGTTCCATTTACGACGGTTGTCCAAAAGGTAAGGTCATTTTTTGTGAATTATAAGGAAATAATTTTTCTCAATAATGTTTATATAATTTTAAAACTAGAATATTTATATATTTTCACATAATCTTCATTTGAGTCGGTACGATTTTAGGCGTTGCAACATTTTTTGTATGCACCTGTCATACCGGCTAGAAATCATTTGGTTGAGAAAGCGCTGATTTTCATCTTTCAACTCGTTATACTAACTGAAGCGCACTTTAGTTGTACGTTCTTATAATTTAGAATACTGATAGTAGTTGTCTTTTGATGATAAGTTGGGAGTGTAAGTTGGATGGGTGAGATATTGAAGTTAAGTTACAAGTTACGTGCAGGCGGGCGGGCGTTATCATGAACAAAGCTTACAATCTTGCTCAACATTCCTCCTCTTCGTATCTGAATCACCCGCATATTCTTTTTTAGTGTATCATAAAGCCTGTCAGGGATTATTGTGTATTTCAGAAGCAATGAAATCGACCAACAGTGTGCCTTCCGATCCCAAATCACAGACAGGTGCCAGCAGACTTTATTTGTTTGAAATATTGCGATGTAAGCGAGGAGGAAAGCTGTTACTCACGAGATTGTTGTAGGATTATCCTCCTGCTATAAATAGTATTTTGTGGTTATTTTTCATTCATTTCCTTTCTACAAAAATCAAAATTATCATTGTATTATGAAACATCGTGTCAATGGAAATTGTTTCAGATGTATAAGTTGAGTAGATATTAATTTCTATACTAATATGATTTCACACATGATAATACTAAGACTTAGCACTAAATTAAAGCAAGAGACGGAAGTTGTAAAAATTATAGTCGTCTTGATATAATTGCGATAAGATAATTGTATTATTTTTAATGAAAAATGTAAATCAAAGCATGATTTACTTTCATTTTTTTTTAAATTTAGAATGAGCATTTTAATGTTTTTGTGTAATCGAAACTTCATTAAAAAGGGCATATTTATCTGAAAATAACAACACTCTTTGAGTAAAGACAAATATTTTGAACAAAAGTTTTTTTAAATATATACTGTAATTAAAATATATGTATAATCATCACAATACTACACATTATTGCTCTGCATAATTTGTAATTCAATTTTCTTTTGATAATTAATTTTCTTATAAATTTTTATTCAAAATAACAATTTAATAACGGATACATATCTTTTATTTTTTAAGCGTCAATATTATTTTTTTCTTTAAATATATAAACAATATTTCCTATTCTGGTCAGTTCAGAAAAATATGTATTTTAATATAATTATTTTTCTTATCTACATTTGTATTCATTTAATGAAGTATTGAAGCACACAAATTATTATCTCCACATAATAGAATATTATACAAAATTTAGAGTAAAATATTTACATATGTATTCATTTCATATTACATCCAATAAATATTACAACATTGGAAGTGATTTATAACATTAATTTCCCATTTGAAAATAACCGGATGATTAATTTAACCTTTAAAATTATGTTTACCTACCTTTTTAAAATCGTATACTCACACAATACCATACAAATTAACTTTCTTTGTTTGTGTCTTTATTCTTTTGTTTCACAAAGTCAAAAAATAGATACAATTTTATATCAACGAATGTAGTTCAAAAAGGACTAGTATTTGAAGACAGACGGCATTAAATTATAAATTGTTTTTACCATTGGTTGCTAAGATCTATAAAACAAAGCTGAAACAAATGTGACATTGATTAATAGATTTGCTATGATTGGGTAGTCATTATCTGCCAAATCAAAATTTAATTGCTGCCAAGCCAAGTTGTCGACGTAATTTTGCGTCGAGGGGTCACCATCAATGAGACCTGGAAACATATTATGAACAGAAAACAAGCAAAAAATTAAACGTTGCGTTGATTCCTTGGAATCTTTTTTAAGGAGGGAAGATTGTCTTATCAGCTGCAAAATATATGACGATGAATTGTTGAGGTAAGAAAGGCATTGTGATCTAAAATACGAGTAACTGAGACTTAGGCAGTGGTCTAGTATGTCATGAAGTGTACTAATAACAAACCACTTTCGATGCTACGAGAACCTTCTAATGGAATTTCTAAGGATATTTGAACAATAATTATGTAAAAAATACACGTTTGAATTTTGTTGAAAGACAGTTTTGTTTTCCAGATATATCAACAAAAAATATCATTTTCACTCTGATATTTTTTAAATTTTTAAATTATGTAGTTACACATTTCTTTACAATAAAGCAATGTAAAATTAATTATCTGGGGTAGATACAAATTAAATACTGTGTGTAGAGTGATCTTATTAGATATTTAGGGTCTTTCTATTTTAGTCACTTTCTTAAGGTAACTGTGTTTCTAACGAGATCAATTCTTGAATGACACCACATTTTATTCCAAACCATAGTTATATATATCATGTCATGAATTCATTTCACTTGACAGTGAAAATTAAAACCTAGTTTTTGTTTATCTGTGCAAATGAAAAAAGTCGAATTATTACTTGGAATTTTTATCTGATTTCACAATGTTCATTTCCTGCATATTTCAATAAATATTAAGTTTAACATTTATTTTTAGAAAGAAACTTATATCTGTACTCGTTTTATTATGACTTGCAAGAAGGATAAAATTAAAGTCCTTATTATTTTTGTTCTTATGAACTATAAAGCAAGTAACTTTGCGCCGATTTCATGAATGTATCATGTTTTCATTTTTTACTGAAACACTTCAGTAATGTTTAATATAAAACTTTCTTCTTATATCAAGAATTACTAGTTGTGGTTAAGCAACTTACGAGTAGAAAATTATTTGCGAAAAAACTAGAGTGAATTCTAATTCCTGTAAAATCTTTCAAATTTTTTGGAACAAAAATTAATCCATAAAATATCTCTAAGTTTTATTTATTTTTGATAAACTAAATTTAAGAGCTTCAAATATATTAAATAAAAATAAACTATTGTTTACGGATTTCGAGAAGATTAAATGTAATCAATGAAATATATAAATCATTTATATTTTAAAACTAATTTGCTCAATGCTTTATTCAACATTGAAATACTGTTTTAACTGTTTTAAACAGAATATGTCTTCATTGAATCTATTAAAACTTTTTCGATTTCATTTTAATTTTTAACTCAAACATGAATCAAAATTTAAATTGTTCTTTGAGTCTTGAACAAAATATACTTCAACATAAAAATAATAAAGTAAACATAAATAATTAATGCACACCAAGTGAATAATTTTTGATAGATATCAATTAAAAATATATAAGGCTTGAGTAACTAAACCTAAATTAAAAAAAATAAAATACGACTTGTACGAGAGCATATGAAAATATCGTATCAGTAATAAAACATTCATCTTTAAGGTTTAAATTTCCTATATATTATCTCAAGTCACTCTTCACTCAACTGGATAATAATTCCCATTATTCGATTCATGTATTATTACACCCCTTATTAGTGTGTTGTAGTACCACCTTTGGCATGTAACACAGTTCAGATTCGTCTAGGAATCGATTTCTACAAGTGCTGAATAGTGTTTTGAGGAATATTGTACCATTCTTCATGGAGTTATTGTGAAAGTTCTGGCAGAGACGATGGTGGATGATATCGATCCCGTATTCTACGCTCTTAAATAGACCCTAATGGTTCAATTATATTAATGTCGGGTGACTGTGAGCGCCAAGGTAGATGTTTGAATTCATCCTCGTGTTCATAAAACCAAAATTGAACATTCTCACTACATGAATAGGTGTATTATCATCAATTTCTCTATACTTCTCCTTAGTGATCCTTTCTTTCAGGGGCACGATTGGTCCGGTAGAATACCACGACACATTTACCCATATCGTGACAGATCCAACTCCAAGCTTGAGAGTTGGAAGGAAACAATCCCGATCCTGAGCTTGGGCAGGTGTCCTCCAAACAAGCACACGTCCTGTTGTAGGGAAAAGTGTGGAAGATGAATTGTCAGACCATATTATATTCTTCCGTTTATCAATCGATCAAGTTTTGTGAGTGTGACACCCTTGTGACAAGTGGCTTGGGAATAGCTGCTCAGTCATAAATGTTCTGTTTATGAAGGTGCCTTCTCACTATAATCATTGACACTGGTGAATCCAGATGCTTATTGAGTTCTGAGGTCACTTTTCCTGCAGTTGTTCTCTTCTTAGACATTAGAATCCGCTTCAATACCCATCGGTCTCTTTCACTGAGCTTTTATTTCCATCCACTATTTTGCTTTGCCGAGCTTGTCTTGCCACGCTGTGTGTATGCTGTCATGACATAAGATACCGTACCTCTAGAAACGCCTAAAAGTTGGGATGTTTCGATCCCACATGCTCTAGCTAGACGGCGTAATACAATTTGGCCTCTGAAAATTTTCCGGTTTTGAAAAAAAATCCAAGACTCGCAAAACTTACTTAAAGATTCCACGTACTACCAGAATATATACATTTCTATTTATAAGAAAACTGGTATATCTGTGTATATATAGGACTAAGTGCTTTTCTTTCTGAAGACATGTTTATTTACATAAATATGAAATTTTAATCACACTTTATTTTTAAAATATTTCGAATGAATCTTGAAACCTTTGATTTCTTCCCTTATTTTTTAATTTTTTTTTTTCAGTTTATTGTTTTCATTTAAATTATACTGTTATGCAAACTGAGTTGTGTTTAATTTTAACCCTTAACATTCCACTGTTGCATTTCTGCAACATATGATTTATTTTAATTTAACAGACTCAATATTTTTTTAATTACCTACAAATCACTTATCTGAGAAAAGAAGATTACTTCAAAGAAATACATGCTAATTTTGTCACTAGCTGGCAGCACACTTTTTCCAGAAATCACAACAATTATAAAACTCTCTGATGCCTCAAGAACTATGTTTTTGCTATTAGAAGAATCTATTATATCTTATGCTTCCTCTTGATTATTGACAAAATAAATTACCAGGTAAGAAACTTAAACATTTTATGTTCATTTAAAAGTAATTTTGATTTTCTAATGGAAAAAGTTTGAAAGAAATTTGATTTTAATTATATGTTGCAGATCTACAACATTGGTCTTTGGTTACCATTTTGACATGGCCAAAAAGCGTATACTAACCCAAGATGAAATTGATAGATCTATGAATAATTTGGACGAATTAAGTGAATTAAGTGAATTCTGATATTCTGTTGATGATGCTGGTTTCTTACCTGATTGTGTGTCATCTAATGAAGATTCGGATAGCGACTGTGAAAATAATGTTGATTCACAAAAACAATTCAGAATATAAAGAAATCTGATGATGGTAATAAATTAGATAGAAATATTTCCATCAGAGAACCTTTTCTAAATTTAACTTTTAAGAATAATAAAACATTGTCAAATAATATTTTATGGAAAAATCAAAACATTTCATTGAATGAAGAAGTAATAAAATCCCAAACAGGCTCCCGAGAAATTATGGATTTGGACACTCCATACCAATTTTTTTAAATATTTATGGACGGACGAGATCATAAGTAACATTTATGAAGAGAGCAAACGATATGCTATTCAAAAGAATCCAAGTAAGCCTTTGACTATATCAGAGAATGAAATAAATCAATATTTGGTTATTTGTATACTGCTGTTTGTAGAAAATGCAACACCATGAAAGAATCATCAGAATCAAATGAAATTTAATGCAGAAACGACTTGTACTGATACAAATAAATGATGAAATTTTCAAAACAAAAGAAACAAATTAAGCGTCCGAAATCAGTATTTGGTGCAGCCACCATGCGCTGCAATAAGTGCTGCTATACGACATGGCAAGGAGTCAAACAGATGTTGAATATCTGCTTGAGGAAGAGAATTCCATATCGCTTGTATGCGCAACCAAAGTTTGTCTTTGGAAACTGCAGGACGCGGATCACGAGCGAGACGCCGACCAACCATATCCCACACGTGCTCAATAGGCGACATATCCGGCGAATAAGCAGGCCAAGGAAGAAGTTGCATGCGTTGTGCTGAACAGAAGTCTCGAACAGTCCGCGCAACATGTGGGCGTGCATTATCCTGCTGAAAGATAGCTCCAGGGATGCCTTGAAGGAAAGGAACGACTTCGGGCTGTAGCACTTCACGGACGTACCTGTTGCTATTGAGATTACCCTCAATTCGTATCAAATTGGATCGTCCATGATACGAAATCGCACCCCAGACCATAACTCCGGGTGTTCGACCACTATGTCGTTCAATAATACACTCAGGAAGGCAGCGTTGACCGGCATAACGTCTAACACGAACACGGCCATCATGGGTCCACAAATTGAAGCGTGATTCATCTGAAAAGACAACTTGGTGCCAATCAGCTCGCCTGTCTCTGTGCTCAAGAGCCCACTGCCAACGCAGCCGTCGATGATTCGCCGTGAGGGGAATCCTGTATAAAGGCACCCTTGCACGCAATCCACGGCGCAGCAGACGACGACGAATTGACGAAGCCGACAATTGTACACCTGTAGCAGTAGACCAACGTGCTGCCAGCTGCCTGGAGGAAGCTGTGCGATCATTCACCGCCATGCGGAGCAGGTGTCGATCATCGCGCTCTGACGTCACCTTCTGTCGTCCAGTGCCTGTTTTTCGAGTTGTTCGGTGCTCGTCGGTCCACTGCTTCCAAACTCGCATCACTGTGGAACTGTTCCGCTGCATACGAGCTGCTATTGCGCGATAGGAAAATCCTCCTTCTCGAAGGCCGATTATCCTCCCTCGTTCAAACTCCGTAAGTTGCTTGAATTTCTTATTCTTCCGTCGTGGAGGCATACTCAGGTCTCACTAAACGTTTGCCACTAACAAATAATCATAGACTTTTTTCAACGTCCCGCTACAGCACTTTATTTATACGCTTTCAGCATCAATTCAGAGGGCGCTGCGCGCGCCGTGCACGCGCGATGGCTCTGAAACTTTATTAATTTGCATAATATCCTATAATTGACATTTGCTGCGAATTTCATTTGATTCTGATGATTCCTTCATGGTGTTGCATTTTCTACAAACAGCAGTTTATTTATGCGTCTCTAGTTCACCTGCCAAACTATAGAGCATACTGGTCAGAACAGCTTGGATTTGATCAAATAAAAAAAAATGCCTCTTAAAAAATTTGAAACTATTAGACAGTATCTCCATTTTAATGATAAACATCTACCAAGAGATCATCCTAACCATGATAGGCTACATAAAATTAGACCCCTTTATGATGAGCTAAATGAAAATTTTGCAAAAGTTCCCTTAGAAAGGCATCTATCGATCGATGAGCAAATTTGCTCAACTAAAGTAAGACATTATATGAAACAATACTTACCAATGAAGTCACATAAAGGGGGATTTAAATTTTTTGTACTTTGTGGGATATCAGGTTTTGCCTATAAATTACAGTTATATTCAGGCCAAGAGAATAATGAAAAGTATAGGCAGAAGGGTTAACCAGATTTAGGTGCTAGTGCAAATGTTGTTATACGATTAGCAAGAATTATAAATACTCTACTTTAATAATTATTATATTTCTATTCCGATTTTAGCACATTTATCTATAGAAGGGATATATTCTTTAGGAATCATAAATAGGAACAGAATTCCTAATTCCAAAATTCCTACTGAAAAAGTTTTCAATAAAATGGATTAAGGACATTCAATGGAATTTGTTGGGAATTATAATGATGTAGAAATCTCTGTGACAGCACGGAAAGACAGTAAAACTGTTATAATGGCCTCAACATTTGCTGCTGAAAAGCCACTTGGAAAAGTAATGAGATATGATAAGAAAACTAAAAATCGTGTAGAAATTATTAGGCTTCATGTTATCGAAGAATATAACAAACATATGGGAGGTGTTGACTTACTCGATAGCATAATATCTCGACACAAAATATTAATGAGAAGCAAGAAATGGTATATGAGAATTTTTTTTCATTTGTTAGATCTAGTTATTGTAAATGCATGGTTACTGTACAAGAGAGGGGAAATTGATAAGAAATCTGAAAATAAAAAAAAATCTAATGAATTTATAAAAATACAAATCTGAAGTTGCACAAGCTTATACAAAATGGGGTACAATCAAAATGCTAAAAGAGGAAGACCTTGTAATACTTCAATAGAACAAATGTTTCAGATTAAAAGATGCAAAGGGAATGCCCAATCCGTTCCATGTAAGGACATTCGTAGAGATGGTATAAATCATTGGCCAATATGGTCAGAAAAGCGAAAATGGTGCATGTTTCCAAACCTCAAGGGCTACACTCAAATTGAGTGCGAAAAGTGTAAAGTAGGACTTTGTTACAACAAAGTCAATAACTGCTTTAAAAATTTTCATCGTATGTAAGGCTAAAGCAATTTATAACAATGAATAATAAAATCCTCATATAAAAAAAAGTTTTGTAATTTATAACACTACTGCGCAATGTTGCACTTCTGCAACAAACAAAAAAAATGACTGAAATTCAATTTAAAACTGCTTAATTTTTTTTCATATATTTCCCCCTTTTATATTTTCATATATTTCCCTTCATATATTTTCCCCTTTCATATTAACTACTTGAGAACTAGCTGATATAATTTTTTCATTGAAATTTAAGAAATTGGGAAGTTAAGGGTTAATTTCAAATTCCTTAACAATTTATACCATTTTTTTCCAATAACGTTCAAGATGAAGTTTTTAAAAATATACATTTATTTCTGTAAGGATTCTCTCTTAACCAACACAGTGATCTATTGGTTGCCATCCGAGTCTTTTCTTGGGATAGTTAAATTACTCGTATGCACTCTTCGGGAGAGACAAACTTCCATACCAAGCAATATGAAGGCCCTTTACTCCTTTTTGTGCGTGATTCATTTTTACTAGGCCAATGGATTCCATGTTACATAACATTTCGAATATATGATTTACCCAATGCGAATCTTTCTACTTTTCTTTTTAAATTTTATAAATTTCAGATTTGCTATAAATTAGTATATTAAAAAAATAAAATAAAATAGTATAGAAAACAATTTACATAATGCATTAGTATTTTACTTAGAATATCTTAGATAGATCATAATTTAGAAAGTTTTATTATGCAGCGCAATTTATTACATATTATACAATTCATTTCAAATTTATCATTAAACTATTCTTACATACAGTTATACTATTCTAAAATTAATTTGATTCATAACACAGTTTCATCAGTGACACTGATTAATATTTATTATCCTTCAAGAAGAAATTTAATACTTGAAAATTTTTTAATTCATGTTTAAATTAGCAGTTTGTAGCTTTTCATTTTATAGCATATCCTAACAGAGCTAATTTACATGTTATTATTGACGATTTTTATGGTGAGATAATTCAAAATTGAATAATAATTCAAAGATATATTTTATTTGCTTTTATATTTACATCAATGAACAACTAAGTTAGATTTATGATGTTGATACATTTCTAAAATTTATGCGAAACTCCGATAAGTTTACATGGATATTTTGAATGAAAAACAGAAACAAATTCAAGAAATAAAAAAAAAGTTATGAACTATAATTTTAGTGAAAAATTTAATGTGAAATATTCAAAAACTAGAGTAGATTATTTCAAAACCTTTTGTAAATTTCGCAATTGAAGAAATTTCATTCCTCGAAGGAATTTTCTAAATATTATGCATTCCATTTGCAAACTTCTCTCTAAAACAGTTTAATAATACAGTTTCGTTATTCGTATGCTAATTACTTTTCCAAGCGTAGTTCAATCTGCGACTCTAATTAATATTTATTACCCATCTAGAAGTAACTTAAATTTTACAGACTACTAATTCTGATTTAATTTCATAATTTACAGCTTTTCATTTTATTATCATAAGATGACAGAGCTTATTTACATATATTATACTTTTAGGAGATGCTGACATGATAATTCTAGAGTAAAGAATAAATGAGAAACTTTATTTAATTACCTTTTACAATTATATTTCTATACGCTTCAGTTGTTAGATTCAAACTTTCATTAAGTTTACTTAGATGTTTTTAATGATAAATATCGATACAATTTCAACCAATCAAATAAATTTGCATAAAAAAGACAAAATTAATTCTCTTTTCTCTCGTGAATGAATTTCTTTAAATTTGTTGGGTAATCTTATACGAAAAAAGGTGGTTTAGTTACATTACTGTGCCCTAATCCAAAATAATTGGATTTTATAATTTGAAATTGAAACTCAGAATTTTGTAAACTTATTTTATCTACAAAGGGCTCATAATCCTTGTTACAATATTTTTATAATTTAAGAGACATAGAAAGTAAAAATCAACGAATTGTTGAAAATATTTTGTTATTTTATTTCAGCTGCATGACTTTTCAAAATATGTGCACGAAATTCCATAACTCTTGTTTCTCGAGTTAATTACACTTTATCTAACCATATGCAAATTTATGATTTTTAACTACTTTTCCATATATTATAACTTTTCATGAATATCATGTATTTAAAATACAAAGTCATATTTGTAACTAAAATAATTTTTTGACATTTTTTTCTTGTTAATTTTGTGTAATTGATTTGATAATTCTGTGCAGGAAATGAGGATTTAGATAAATAGTTATTTTTTAAAAAAATCATAAAATTCGCTACAATTATTTCTTACTGTTTTTCGTGATGTCTGATAGAATACTTTTGTTTAATTTTAATACCTGTAGTGGAACTACAACTATGCACAGTATTGTTAGATACACTTTTGAAAAATTCAAAAAAAATTATTTAAAAATATAAAAATTTCTAGAAGTAGTAGGAATTTTGCAATGTTAAAATACTTTGAAAAAATTTACATTTAAAATAATTATTTGTTTGAAAATTAAATGTTTTCTTAAATACTTATTTTATATCTGTTCAGGTATGGCTTATATAAGTTTTCTTACAAATGTCTAATTAAAAAATGCCCATAAAGTACCACGACCACGAAAATGCAATTGAAAAATAAGTTGCATATACCTGAATTATTTCTATGGCTTCAGTTACTGGTCCGAGGAATATATTATGGCTATTTATTTAGCTCCGATAAAAGTTCTTGAAGAAATAATTAACACGAAAAGAAAATGAATGAGATATGGTGCTGTATATGGATATAATAAGATGTCCTCAAAGAAAGGAAGACTTGGAGGACTAGTATATATATATAACACATGGATGAATACGTCCCGAGACTAACATTGAAAACAACATTTTTTTGCAATTTTTTTTTTATTCATCAACATAACACCTTTTTGTTAATCACCTTTTAGGGTAATACAATCGTTCCAACGCTTTTCCAATTTTTTTTTTTTTTTTCGCAAGAAGTCTTTTTTGTTGCGAGTAAATAGCGATAAACAGCTTTCTGAATCATCGACTCGTTGCTGTTTTTGTTCCATCGAAAGCAATCGCGGCACCCACTTGGAAAAAACCTTTTTCACTTCACTTCAAAAAACCTTTTTCAGTAAATACACTTCCATATGATATCTGTGTCATCTCAGCAATCTCACGGAGCTTCACTTTACGATCTTTCATTATAATTTTTGTCACTTCACTCACATTTTCCGGTGTAACGGCTTCCACAGGTCTACCCGAACGTTCCGCGTCATTTGTGTCGGTACGACCACCTTTAAACTCGGCAAACCATCGACAAATCGTTCCTTTTGATGGACATGAGTTCGGGTAACATTTTTCAATCTATTGTTTCGCTTGCACGGTGTTTTTACCCATTAAAAAACAATGTTTTATCAGAACACGAAACTCGTTTTTTTCCATCTTTTAAACAAACCACAAAACGACTTTACTCCAACCTCGATAACTCAGCTGTTTCTGGTCCGATCGACTTAAATTTTTGACACGTTTCAAGCAACGGTTAGTACTCTAGAAAGACCTGGTTACTGGTTTACTACGAGCGCCATCTCTGGGTTAGTCTCGGGAGTTATTGATTGATATGTTATATATATCAATAAATATTTGAGATCACGTATTGATACTAATCATTCACCTTCTTAAAACATTTAGTTGATCAATTTCTACGACATTCGGATTTCAAACTTCTGAAATAAAGAAACTGAAAAGGGAAATACGAATGAGTGTAAGATTTTTTTTTATTAAAATCACACTTAAAGCAACACAAAAGCTATTTGAGACAGATCCTATAATTTATAAATAGTGTCAAGTAATGAAGACAACATCTGAGCATGTTATTTTCTCCTTTCATATCTTACTTTCTATATAAAAAATTACATTCTGTAAATAAAAATTTAAAAACAACTAAAATATTTCCTGATGTCGAAGAATGTTATCCTTAAAAGATATTTTTTAAAGCGAAAAGAATACTCTAAACACATTGTTTGAGTATTTGTTAACATTGCACTCAGAATTAGTATGAGGACTACTGACGATGAACCTTGTAATTTGGATCCTGGATCAAGTATTTAGAAAGACACCTAAGTTAACCCTCTCTAATCAAACTGTCCTACTACACCTCGGGAGGAATTGAAGCCCCGTCATATTTACCGAATTCGGGTCCTACGACGGGTCTTTAGTGACAACATGACTCGAACTCGCGACTCGTCTGTGCCAGCGAATGTTGTGAGCTGATAGCTATAACGACTTGGAAATAAAAGGTTCTTGTAGTGTTTATCCATTATTGTTTCGGATTTTTTGATGAATGGAACGAAAAGAGTACTATTCTTTCATGGATCTTCTTTCTGAGTCTTCCCTCTTCATCATCCAGTACGTTAAAGACTCCTCTTTTAGCGATAATCTTTTCCCAAAAGAATTTAATTTTTCTTTATGCAATCCTCGTCATTTTATAAGACATTTAGTACTGAAAACGGTCATTTTACATTAAAGACTCTGTCATATTTCATAGTGGAATAAGATATAAATAAACGTGTCCCTTTATTTTACTTTGCTTATAGTAGAAGGGTCGAATTTTAGCTGTAAATCGGTTTTATACTTGGAGATATTTTTGACAGGAATTGACAAGACAAAAACTACGAATAATAAAATAGATCTGAAATTCTTTTTCATTTTGAATGTGAAAGAAAGCTATAACTAAATAAAAATTATAAAAATTGATGAGACCGCATGGAAGATTTTAATGTAACTAAGATCTTAAAATGCTTCAAATTTTTCAATTTAATTTTAATTTTAAAATTAAATTAAATTGAAATGTTCTTAAAATAAAAACGCTTTGTTTATTCTATAAAGTAATTGCTTAAGATAATTTAACAAACAAAACTACAAGACTTATTTTAAGTTGGTAAAAAACGGGCCATGGCATAGAGTAAAATGTTTGTAATGTGACCTTTTCGACTATGATACAGTATTCTCTCTATCTACTGAATCTATTATACTGAGACTTTCCATATAATTAAATGAGGTTGTTTTCTATACAGTGTACTTAAAATTTTAATAAATACATAAGCATTTTAGGTATCACACAGTGATTGTGTAAAAATTAAGGAGAAAATGTGAATCATAAAATTTCAATTTTTCATTAAATTAAAATTTTTAAATTATAATTTTTTCAATGAGAAAAATGCTATGTTAAAAAGCACTGTTTAATTTACAAAGTTATAAAAGCAGTAAAATTCATGAAAAACGTTACTAAAAGTAAACAAACAACTTGCAATCTCAACCCCACCCCACATATTATATATATGTATGTGCGTATGTGTGTGTTTAGATCATTAATTGCTCCTTTTCAAAAAATTATGCTTACAAATGGGGTTTGTATATATATATATATATATATATATATATATAGAGAGAGAGAGAGAGAGAGAGAGAGAGATAAATAAGAAATTAAGAAATACATAAATTACATTTTAATTAAAGTTAAGTTTTGAAGAAAAAAGTAATTTTCATTTTGAGTGCTTTAATTTTTATACATTATTTTTGGTTCAAACAAATACTTCTGATTTTTTTTGTCGTCTATTAGAAGTCAGCTGTATAAAAAAACTATAGATTAAGGGAATATTTTAGCAATATGCACAATATCTTTCTGTGCACAAATTTTCATCCGGTGATTCGCCTATTCAAAACTACACCCTTAGAATTTTATATGACATTTAAAAATGTCACATGGTTGTAGTTCCATATCACTGAAGCTCCTAGAGTTTAAATTTGACTTCCCTTCTTCACTATCAATCTTTATACCCTAAATATACTATATTCTGATAATTATAATTTTCACTTCTAAATCCTTATTAATTCTGTATACATAAAACTCTTTTTAATGGAGCACTTTCATAGTTTATATTTTGTGATCCTATTTACATTAAAGAGGGTAGTAAAGATGTTTTGGTGGGAAGTTTTCTTGAGCGATAGCTTCTTCTTGGCTATTTGATCCTCCATTTAATTGTCTTCTTTTTGAAATATGCATTCTTCAACTGCATGGACTTGTCATACGTATTCTTCCACTGCGTGTTTGTGTGTAAATTCATAAGTATTCTTCAATTGCATACACATGTGGAAGACATTCAACATGTCTTCAACATGTGATTCACCAACTGCATGATACTGATCTGTTTTAGATTATCTAGAATGTTTTTATTAATTATTAAGACAGTATTAAGATGTATAGATAAATGTTATTAAATTTTTCTTCATGCTCATCATTTCCTGTTTTAAAATATATATGCGTTTTTTATAAAATGAAGAATGTAATGCAAACTTGCTTCCTAACTACTAAATGTTAATGTTGAATTAATCTGAATATACTAATAATACAATTTCAAGAAAATAATAGGTATAACTTAAGTAGCATTTTTATGTAGTATTATTAATTTATAAGATAAAATAATTAGAATTACTTAATTGTAAACATACCAACAAAATGGTCGAAATTTCATTGATTTCTTACTCTTCTTTAACACATATTGCAAAAGTACGGAATTAATGTTTTTATCAGATAATTTAAATAATTAATATCCCATTACTAATTATTAAGAAGTTATATGTTAATTAACATCATAATACTAATAATGAAGAAAAAGTTATATTACTTATGCAAACTTCTTTAGTCTGCAAAAATGCATATATGACTTACATACACGAAATATAATAAGATGTATTTATGAAAAGATAAAATTATGAATTGCAACAGTTATTAATAAGAATTTGTAAACAACTAATAAAATGATATATAGCTGATGATTTATGGGAACTGAACTTTATTAAAAAATTTTATCTTTGTCCTTGAAAAACATAACTAAATAAAATATAAATGAATAATTGCAGGACAAAAATGACAATAATTTGGAATCTATAATTCTTCAAAGCGAATGAAATTTGTTGCACACGAATCATATGGGCCATTAAACTAACATGTATTTTTAAACTGAACGCATAAACTTTAATTTCTATTTTTGTTTAATGAACTTATAACGGACGTATTAAATTTTCCTTCTAGGTAGCAAGGCGTGAATTTTATGGTTCTTCTTCAGTTACTATAATAACCATGGTATTTATAACATTAAGAATAATTTAAATAATCATATTGGGATAGATTACAATATAAACATGATTAAAAATCAATAAGTGTAACGCGTAATTACAAGTAATGTAAGTGTTAATTTATATTCGAATGAATGGCGAAGACTTAATTAAATATGCGAAAAAACTGTTTTGTGGAAGCTACCAATATTTTAATGTTATGTATTGCATGAATCCTATATAGTACACACACACACACACGCACACACACACACACACACATATATATATATATATATATATATATATATAAATTGGCTGAAATATCAACCATTTCTTATTCCAGATTTATGCATCATATGTATTATCTATATATCTATATCTATTAGGATTCTCCTTAGTGAACGTTATAAGTAAATATTTTTGTTAAATGATGCTGCATTAAGTGTAAGTTAAATTAGCAAACCTAAATATACATTTTTTAAGAAAATAATTAAAAATAATGATTAATGTTTAAATTAATGCCTAACTAAATCAATAAATACTGCCAAAAGAAACGAAATGATAGTGATAGATGAACAAGTATGGTTATTCGCAGAAGATGGTAAGATAAAGGGGAAAAATACTTTTGATGTATGTATTTAATATGTATATCTCGAATAAACATCATTCTAGAGAAACACGAGAAATACTGCCCAAGGAGTTGTGAATTTTGAGCTTCAGTCAAGTACTCAATGTAGAGTACTTTACAGTACTTATTTACGGGCTATATTATGGGAGAATTCTAACACTCTATTACAATAAAACATGCCAAAACTCCCATCATTTTGTGCTGTATGTCTTGATTAAGGACTTGAACACGCAGCTCTGCAGGAGAAGTGGTTACCTTAATGGCCATGAGGCTGCTTACCCTTCATGAACCAGAAATTTCTTCCAAAAAATTTCCTCAAATATGGTGAAATGTTTATACTCTTACTGGTTTTATAGAAACTAAAAGGATAACTGCTTCTATCAATTATGAAGACAAGACTGAGAAAGTAAAATTAAAAAAAAAATGTAAATTGCTTAAAATTGTAGAACTAAAACACTTTTTTACAAATTATATTTTCCTTAAAATCGTTGAGTCTATAATTCTAAGAGTGGATAAGCAATTATTTAAAAATTTAATTTTTTTTAAAAAATAATTTATTAGTCAATCGAACAATTGATGGAAGCTTTAAAATTACGGAATAGAATTTTTATCTACCATTAATCAAGATAATTGAAGTTTCAGTAAATTCATTTAGTTTACTCTTCAAAATGACGTTAAGAAATTGTATATAAAATTAATTTTTAAAAAGAATAATTTAGTAGTAAAGTAGACAAATGATGAGAAAAGCTTTAAAATAAGGAATAAGTTATAAATTCAAATTATCGTCAATAGCATTTTAAAAAAAACTTCCTATCCTTCTTATTTAATATTATTAAAGTTAAAATTGATTAATGACACGGGAAGTATAAAAATACATTAATGAATTATTTTTAGTTATGTAGCTTTCCATTTAACCTTAATATTTTTCAATGCCAAAGTTTCAGATTTGTTTTCATTTATTTCTGTGCAATGGCTAATCTTTTAAAAAATAAATTTGATTCCGATCAATAAGAGTTTCAAGGTACTTCTTAAGAAAATAAAACAAAAAGTTTACTCTAATCTTAGAGCAGGTTTACAAAAACATAAAAAAATAAATATGTAATAAACTAAAAAAAATAAATTTTAAAAACTAAATAAAGAAAGTATTTTTAGAAGATTAATGATAATGAAAAATAAAAAAAACTGAAAAAAACTAAACATAGATTTTATTAGCTTTAGAATGTTGAACCACAATATAATGCAACCTTTAACCTCCCCCCCCCCCCCCCCCCCCAAAAAAATTCTTAATTCATTTTCAGTTATTGCCAATTTTTCCCCTTTTGAATGATTTCAGTTTTGTATTAAGAAAAAAGAATAACTCATTCGTAATCTACCGTAATCTTGCCTTGTTGAGAGTAATATCTCTTAATTAATCTTAAACTTACACATTTTAAACATTTTTTAATCTTTTCCTTTCTTTCAAAGTAACATTATTGATAAAAGATTGTAATCAGCTTAAAATTCAGTTTAATTAAATAAAAGGATTTCTTTATAAAAGAAAAATAAATATTAATTTCATAATAAAGGGTAGAAAGTAAATACATTAGTAGATAAATCTTGACCAGACTAAGACCGTCTTATAGACTTTCCGTTTTAAATATTTTCAGATTATACTATATTCTTTATACCTTTGCATTTAATCTCTTTATACTCTTATATATAATTGAGTAGTATTCATTATATGTTAATGTAAGACGAGATTACATATAATTTTGTTTTAAATGCACATTTATTGATTTTAAGAAGGTTGAGTTTAATGAAAGTATTTCTGTAAATTTAAACAAAGTTTCTTATATCTGTAAAATAATCTCACAATAAATGGCCAATAAGAGGAATATTATGTTGTCTAGGAAAACCTACATGCTTATAAAACACCTATCTTCTTGAATTTTAAGAATTTAACAAGTTTTCTAAATGTAATGTTATAAATATACTTTCTTAGAACTTGTATTTTAAAATCTCTTCTGCTTTCTTTTAGAATCTTTCATTAGTAAGATATAATTCGATAAAAATATGTAACAAATATACTTTATTTTTGTATATTAATTTAAAAAGTGAAAAGCATAAAGACTAAAAAATTATTTCTAATTTTAAAAGATGTTTTTTATTTGAAGAGAGATTTGTTTTATAAAGATGGTGGTGTTCTGTACAGAATTGAGGAAAACAATATAAAATGTATAAGACATAAATCTTGAAAATAAAAAAAAAATGTTGATATTATTAAACAAGAAGAAATTCAAAATACATGCGTAATAAAGCATTATACCAAATCTTGAACTAAATACTTATCATAAAGGCAGGTAAGACATAAATTCTTTAAATTATAAATAACTTGTGTGGATTGGCTTAAAAATTTCAGTTATAAAAGTTATTTTGCTACTTTTTGTTCTAGAAGTGTTTAAAAAAACCCTTTTTTACACATATAACAGGCGAAATAGAAACAAAATGATAGATACTACTTTGGAAACCGAAAAAAGAAAAAAAATAGAAATATTTTACATTAAGTATTATAACTTTAACTAAATCATACGCTTGTTTATTATTCGTTCATTGACTTCATGTATTATTTTTTAATAAATGAAATCAATTCAGAAAATGTGTAATAATTAAATAAGAACGTATGTGAAATGGATACAATAATATTATAATTTTAGAGTAAGAGTAAATGTATATTTTTTAAAGAAAATATAATATTTAAGTAAAGAAATTACGCTAGAGGCATTTCTTAGTTAGAAATTTTTACTATCTATTTTGAACTAAGGTTAAGAAGAGAAATTTTCTACTTTTATATATTATGTACTAAAATATATACAAAACTGTATGACTACCTTTAATTTATATGATATCAAGAAGATTTGATATAAAGAATTTCTGTCATATTTTTTACAGAACATTAAGAAATTATTGTAACTATTGTGTATTATAAAACTTGTATGATACTTTTAAATTTTTAAATATCATTTCTTCGATCAATAAGCTGTTGATAGCAATTGTAGGAAATAAATTGTTCTAAGTAGATTCTAATATCCGTCAAATAATAATCAAATACACGTACTGCAAAACAATTTTTAACACATAATTTTTTAGGTATCGCAAAATTATATGATTAAATTTTTTTAACTTAACATAATTATGTATTTTTAAATGAAAAAGGAAATTTATTCAAAATAAACTTTTAAGAAAAAAAACCAAAGTAATAGATATTTCATTGAAACAAAGACAATACATAATATGTATGTAACTTAATGTATGCATTAACAACTTATTAAGGAACTTACTTTACACAAAACCTATCGGAATAATAAAATTAAATTTATATTGTATTTTATTTTAAATGTATGATTAAAAGTTTTCAAGAAATTATTTTGTACTGAATGTTTAAAAAGTTATTTCAGAATATATTCTAATATATTTCTTTATTTTACTTAATACTTCAGCAAACGAAATATCTAATGTCAAGAAATCTTATCTCCAATAAGAGAGAAAGCTAATCTGGTTTCTCTTAGAGCAAATATAAAGGCTTAGCTATTAAGAGTAACGTTAGATACTACTACTATAATGCAGATTGATGGAAGACCTAGGCTCAGTGTATTTATAGAAATCAGTAAGCACAAAGAGAAAAAAAAATATCCATCACAAGAGAACAGAAATAAGTGTAGTTCTTTGAATGATCCACTTAGGAAAAAACGATAGCGCTTAGATTAATCAAAAATTCTGACTATAGATTTAATCATTTATGAGTAAATCAACATTAATATTCGCTTAAATATTAAATTTATTGTAAGTGTACAACAGCTTAATATGTAATAAAATAGCCCATTATGAAATCTTAGTTACAGTTATATTCTTTCTGTTATATTTCGTAAAAAATGAGTAATAATGATACTTTAACTAAATTTTTAAGAATATACAGAGAAATTATTTGTTTTGTCAAAGGAATATTTGGTACTAGATGGGTTCTTATAGATATTTAAATATTTTGTATATCAAGGCAGACTACAAAAATAAAAAATATATAAAATGTAAAACAACAATAAAATATTTCTGCATTTGAAATTATTATTATTTATAGGGAACAATGGGAACCTTTAATAATAACTTTATACTTAAAGCACAAACTACCAAATAACATTAAGCGTTACATTTAAATTCCAGTAAGAAATTCGATTATTATCCGAAACAATTTTTATTTGTTTTAATAGGAGAGACTATATAACAATACTTTTTCCCTTGTATTTATAATATTTCTAGTTCTTATTCTATTAGTAATATTTCATTTTGATACCATTTTCATGCAACAGTATAAAATTTCAGTAATTATTTTAATATAATATGAATAAGTTAGAATGGAATTTAAGA
>BMAW01115781.1:0-16520 GCA_019974015.1 Nephila pilipes | reverse complement strand
ATCAAAGAAAATAGAAACCAAATGATTCCTCCGTACGAAAGCAGAACGAATCTGACTTTCGAGTAGAAGGATGTTATCTACTGTGGATCTTCCTTTACGGAAGCCACTCTGAAACGGAGGAATGCATTGATCCTTTTCCAATTGATATACGAGACGGGCATTGACCATACGTTCTAGCGTCTTACACAGGAAACTCGTCAGAGCGATAGGCCTATAGTGGAGAGGGTTTTTTGGATCCTTACCAGGGTTCAGAATTGGAATAACGATTGCTTCCTGCCACTGGCTAGGAAACACATGCTCCCTCCATATTCGGTTGAATAGGTAAAGGAGACTGACTAGTGAATCCTCGCTCAAGTGGCGAAGCATATCGTATGTTATACCATTAGAGCCTGGACTGGTATTTTTAGCCAAGGACAGAGCTTTCTCAATTCCCACATGTCAAAGTCACAGTTATAAGGGAGTAGTTGCCGACACCTGAAGTTGATAGGCATCTGCTCAGTACGATTCTCACACTAGCAAAAGAGTGGACAATGTCATTGGCCACTTCAACAGGGGAAGAATCATTTGTAGTTTCCAGTATCGGGATGGAAAATTCCCGATACAAGGAGTTTCCAGTTTTTACCTTTCTCCATAAGTGTTGAATTGTGGTAGACGATGTGATGGAAGAGACATACATGATCCAAGATTCTCTCTGACTATGTCGCCTTATTCTGCGAGCAAACGCCCTAGCCCTTTTGAAGGCTATGAGGTTTTCGGTTGTGGGATATCGTCTGAAGATACCCCACAGTTTCTTTTCTTCCCTGTAGGATGATTGGCAATCCTTGTTCCACAATGGTTTACTCATCTTCCGCTTTGAATTTTTACTCTTCGGTATCGCTGCATCAACAGCGTCCACAATAGAGGTAGTTACATGTTGGACAGAGCTATTTAAATCTTATCCACGCACTCGGGTTCTCATATTACTCTTCAGAAAAGATTCCTGAGGAGCAACACAGACAGGTTGGTGCGTAGATATAATGGATTTGAGATCCTCTAGTCTGGGACGTAAGCCGCTGAAATCGAGGAAACAAAAGTATCCATTAACCGATCGCACTGGAGGTCGGTTGTCCCGATTCCATGTCTAATAACATGGTGTAATCATCGGCAGTTGGATGCACATCCAATTCTGGGATCTCAGTTTTCTTTATTTTGTGTGGTTTTATCCGCCCATCCCCTTTGACCATTCTCAGCTGAGCGTGTTTATTTTTTCTAGGAGATTTAACTCCACTTTTACTATTAGTTGCTTCATTTTTAGAAGAACATATAGCAGCTGAACTGGGTTGGTTAAGGTCAGAGTCAGTCTGAGTAGTGCAAGATTTAAATGGGTTTTTTTAATCTTAGATGCATATGAGACTCCAGGGGTAGGCGTACGTTGTGAAACAATACGCCTAGCCTCTGGGTAGGATACACTTTTTTTTATTTTTACAGCCGTGATCTCTTTTTCCAAATTCCATGTGGGGCACAATCGAGAATATAAAGGATGTTCACCATTGCAGTTGACACATCGCTCCTTCAACTCGCAGTCTGTACTTTCGTGTCCAGCCTGTGCACAGCGAGCACACGTGGAATGACCACGACAGTTGGTTTTTGAGTGTCCATAACGTTGACACTGGAAAGAGCGCAACGGATTCGGAATATATGGTCGAAAGGGACATTGAAGGTAAGCAGCCTTAACAGACTGTGGCAGTTCTGGCGTCGAAAACGTCAGGATGAGGTGCTTGGAAGGAAGCATCTTTCCATCCCGACGAATTGTTATACGCCGAACCTCACAGACCTTCTGATCTTGCATGTTTTCAAGAATTTCCTCGTTCGACACATTCAACAAATCCGCGGCTGATATAACCCCACATGAAAAGTTTAGACTACGGTGAGGTGCTACTGTCACTTCAAAATGAGCTAATTGGCGCAGATTCATAAGGGTGGAAGCTTGCTTCGCAGACGACACTTCCAGGAATAAATCCCCGGAGTGCATCTTGCGAATAGTCTTCACCGACCCTACCGGCCGTTATAGCCTTCACGATTAAAAACGGTGAAACGTTGAAAAAAGAGTCACTTTTTTTTCATGATGAAAAACCTAGCGTTTTCTGTGTCAAACAATTGTTGCACCACAATGGGAGAAGAGGTTGACGGAATTGGGCCTCCGTCAAGGTACGAGGTTTTTGGATCCATAAGTAGTTTTTTGTGTTCACTTCAGTGCGCCTCCACCCACCATAGAAGTCCAACAAGGGGAGGCTGCCCGCCGCACAGCTGGCAGTTGCCAGGCATGGCACTTACCCCAGAGGTGGCACTGAAGTATAGTATTACAGCTTCGGTGTGTGGATCCGTGGGTTCACCCGAGGCACCCCTAACTGCAACACTAACCCTATAGCAACGTCGTTGGGGTTCGAGAAGAACCCCTCCGAAGCGATCACCAGCCGATTGACAGAGCGGACTCACCCCTGCCACCCGTCTACGGAGAAGCATGGGCCAAAGGGAACTTAACAGGATCCCCAGTCTCCACTTTCCCCGGCATGGGTCGCCACACACGGCAAACATGCGGGTCAGTTCAAATAATAACTTGAACTGACATTGATGGTACTAAATGAATTTTTTTATTTTTAAATCCCCAACAGAATAAATATTAAAGAAAATACAGAAAGTAAAGAAGTAAAGATAACGAACATAAAATAACCGCAAAATCAACCCCAAACAGAAAGAAAAATTTGAAATCCGCAAAAAAAATCGGAGCCAAACATATTTTTTTTTTTCTTTCTTTCACAACTTTTTCACTCGGGTACGTGGACCCCCGTACTCATTCGAAGATGAGCCCGAGAAGAGAAATTGAAAAAAGATGCCAATTTGACCAGAAGAAGGGTCGCAAACAAGAGAAAGAGCGCAAGGGCATCCCGGGGGAACGTCACCTGTATTTACATAAGACAGTAAACCCCATGAGAAAGGAAAAGATCACTCAGGTACCTCGGGTTCGTGAAGCCCGTACTTACCTGAAGTAGATAAGCCCCTGAGGGCGATTATTCTGCTGAAGCAGTTCCCACACTGTTTATGAAGTGGATAGTTTGCAAAACAATGGACAATAGTATTGATACCTACGAGATAAATTAAATGCAATATCGCGATTGCCCTATAAGGTGTCACACGTGCAGATATGCATCAATTCCTGCACTTCTGTTGGTTACGCACATTTATCATTTGCAAATATATAGATCATGTATGCCAAAAATTCCCTCACAAACTGAAACATATATCACTGCACCATGATATTCATTTTCAGTGGATCCCATCTCACGTCGAGCTTTATGGCAATGAAATGGCGGACGAACTCCCAAAGGAGGGCTGTAATCTTCCAACTCCCTCTACATCCGCCCTTACCTATCTGGAATTATACGCGTTAAAAAAATCTCCAACTTAGGTGGAGTGGAGGGCGCTTCCCACTCATCATTGGTATGCGGACAATAAACCTGGACTGGCCCTAGCCCTCAAGTGTGACAGATGCTCCCACACTGCACTTCCTCGTCTTGCTAGTGGTCACATCAAGTGTCTCTCATTCTCAGCGAACAAGATCTTCTCTATCTGTCCACGGTGTCAAGATCACCAGGCACATAATGCGCTGCATGGATCTCACAAGCAAAGATATCTACACGGATCCCCTTGTGCTGGACGTTTTGAGAGTCATCGATTTAATTGATCTTGTCTGACGAAGTCCCTGGAGTATTAGCAACAACAACAAAAATTCCCTTCCATGATTACAGATGTAATTGACGAGACTGTGGAAATGAGATTAGGATTCCAATCGATTAAAACAAAGAGAAAAGAGCAATCTTAAAAGGAAAAGAAAAATATGCTGATAATGATGAACGCGAAGGTATGATCAGAAAAGAAAAAAACAGATAAAAAACGCTGCGATTTGTACAGAAAAGCTAATAGCTATGCAAAATCAATCATCGCAAGAACTGTCAGTGATGCTGTATACCAGAATATTATGGACAAGGAAACAACCTTTGAAGCTTGGGAATCATTAAAACAGCAGTTTGAAGCAACTTCAAAAGATCAGTTGTTTAAAATTTGTACAGTTTTTTTTTTTTTTTTTTTTTTTTGCATTCAGCTGGGTTCAAGAAGAGGATGTCTCTATACACACTGCAAAGCTAAGAAGTCTTTGGAATGAACTGAATAATGGATTTAAGGCAGAGGAAAGCAAATTGTCTGGTTTAATGCAAGTCTGTAAAATGTTACATATTTTGCCTTGTCAGTTTGAAACCTTTAAATCCAGTTAAATGTTGTTGGCAGGAGACGACAAGAAGTCATTTGAAGAATTAAAAGTGCAACTGAGCATGTTTGAAAGAAATTTTACCAAAGTTGAAGACAGTAGCTAAACAGACCAGGAAATATAATAGCTACAAAATCGGAAAGACCTATACATGAGAGTAAATATAAATCAATGTCAAGAAAAGAAGATACCTGCAATTACTGTAAACGTAAAGGTCATTGGGTAAAAGACAGCAGAAAGTGGAACATCAAAGAATGAATCGGGTGATACACAATCAAATACAGAATCAGTAAACATAGCATTGATGTCAATATCTGAGGAAATCTTTACATCAGAGAGAAGCTCAATGTCGTATTGGATTGACAATGGAGCTACTAAGCATGTCACAAACTGTTCCACATATTTTGTCGACTTCATGAAATTTAATAGTCCTTGTAGCATTAAAGTTGCTGGGAATGATATGTTGGTTGCACTTGGGAAAGGCACTGTAAAAGTCAAATCAACTATCGATGGAAAATGCCAGGAAGTTCTAAAAGATGTTTAGTATGTTCCGAAGATTAATAGAAATTTATTCTCTATACTTGCTACTCAAAACAGAAATCGATGCAGTGAATTTGTGTAGACTAACAGAGTGCTGGTTCAATACTGACAGCGAGGTTCAATACTGACAGCGATGTGGTGCTCTATGATTCTCACAATCTAAATGGTTCCTTATTCAAAGCAAGTTATTGAACCAATTTTGCCCAAGGAAGTGACAGATGTTCATACTGTTGTAGTAGACAGCTCCTTGCTACAATTGTATCAAGAAAGAAGGGGTCACAGAGATAAACGTTACTTCAGAAACGCTTCAAAAGGAGTGAGTGAGTAAATGTAAAGTATATTGGCGCAAGAGCCAGACATGGCTATGCTGCGCCAAACAAGATTAAACTGTGGTCTAGACGTGAAGTTGAAAAAAAAGATAAAAATGGTTGACAAGAAGGAGGGTCGAAAATAGAGAAGGATCGCTAGGGTATCCCGGGAGTGTGTCACCCGTGTTTACCAAATACAGTAAACCCCATGGGAAAGAAAAAGATCACTAAGGTGCCTCGGGCTCATCGCTTCAAAAGGAACTAGGCATTAGCATAAAACTAGATAAAGAATTATGTAAGCCATGTGTTTACGGCAAAGCACACCTATTATCATTTGGCATCAGGAAGAGAGCCCCATCTGTCAACAGCTGTGCATTTCCTAAACTTTGGCAACATGCTGCATCTTCAGATTAGGAGAAGGGGGTGTAATCAACGTCGCACTAGGAGCAACACGAATGCTATTGGCGATGGACCTCATAATTTTGAACCTCGGTCTAGTGATGAGGATGACACCCGAGCTGTGTGGCACCCTCTATCCTACCTTCCACACCACCTCAACGGGAGGACATTGGCCCCGACAGATTTAGCACGCATCATCCCTGGCTACACAGAGAGTATTAAGTGACATCAGGCTCGATACTACGACTGGACGAAAACAGCCCGTCATGAGTCCACTGCCTTATCCACTAGGCTACCGCGGCCACTATAGAGAAAAATTTCTTTGGTTGTAATCCAGAAATCAAAAAGAAAATTATCAATCTCTTTGTGCAAATTAAATGAACGGATTTTATTTTTAAATGAATAGATTAAACTTGAACTATCACCATTTAGGTAAAAGTAAGTAAAAAAAATTGATTTTGTTCTTTTAGGATTTTATCAAGTTTTTCAATAAATTTCTTTTATATACATGTATGTTTCCTTTCACGCATTAAAAAAAAAAAAGGCTGAAAATTTTCTGGAGAGCACCCCTGCTAATTTCAGTTAGGAGCTGCCATTGGAAACAATTTAGGATTTAAAATAGAGCAATACACCATGAAGAATTAAGATGTTGTGATATTAGATCAGATTCACAGAACATACAAGTATTTCAGGATTTTTTTTAACTGCAAATGGACAGTAAAAAATAAAGATTGATGGTTCATAAAAAATAAAAGAAAGATAAAGATAATTTGTTCATAAGACTGTTATTTCCACAGCATTAACAGATTTCCAATCATTTAATGTTCTTGATAAACAAAACATGAATTCTTTTTTTTTAGAATAGTTACAAGAGATTTTGAATGCAGAATAGTTTCCCGAATTATTTTAGTAGTTTGTAAGTATTAAAAGTCCTAATCACAGATCTAATGAAATTTTTATGAGAACTGTCAATATTCCTTAAAGCACATCTCTAGCAACCAGCAAGTCAAACACCTAAGAAATAACTGTCAATGCTAGATACTTTCAGACAAGAAGAAAAAAATCAAGATATAGCTACTTCTTTAAGGGACAAAATGAGTTTATAAGAGGCTAGTTAAAATTTTAAAATCCAACATCAGAACTCAGATTTTATTTAAATATGTCCAAACAATTTTAAGAATGTCATTGATAAACAGAAAAAATTTATACTCCGAATATTTGATTTCAATAAGCATAGAATAAAAATCAGAAGATTCAGCAAGCTGCCATAACAGAAAATTAATCCATTCAACACCAACCACTTGAATTTTCAAAGGAGGAAAATATGACTTTTTTAATTAACAGTTAAAAACAGTTCAAGTAAAGTATCTGGTGACTCTTAATGACTTTTGGGTGAAATAACAATTTGAATGTGGCAATTTTAGTTATAACTATGTAACTATGATACTTGTACTTTTAATAAAAAAATTAATGTTTCTCAAGTTTTTTTTTTTTTTGTTCTCGATTGCTATTCGTTTAAAAACAATCTAAAACTTTAAGAAAACAGCAAAAAATATTTCAAGAATAAGATATTTCTTATAAGATCAAGCAGTGTTGTTCTTGATAGTTTTGTGGACTGTTTGTAAATGTTCAGAATGTAGGAAAAATGATTTTTTTAAAAAAATTGGAAAGAAAGGAAATTAACATGTTAAATTAGTGCATGTTTCAAGGATTAGTGAACAATTGTAAAGGTTATTGGCACAAGAGACAGATGTGTCTACGCTGCACCCAATAAGATTTAACTGTGGTCTAGACGGAAAGAAATTGAAAAAAAACTCAAAAATTGGTTGACAAAGAGAAGGGTTGAAAACAGAGAAGGATCGATAGGTACCCCGAGGGAGCCCCACACGTGTTTAACATAGACAGTAAACCCCATAGGAAAGAAAAGATCCCAAGAATGCCTCTGGGTCATGATGCCCGTACTTGCCTGAAGAAGGCAAGTCCCCGAGGTCCCCTGATATAATCCTCAGAGGCAGGGTGTCCAGCTACACCCCCAAGACACTGGGTACCCATTTTAGTCGCCTCTTACGATATGCATGAGCTGCAGTGGGACTATTCTGTCATTCCCTGTCACCACATGGGTCGTTTCAAGGATTAGTTGTAAAAAAGGTAGAATGTTCAATTAGAAAGAATGACAGAAATATTTGTTTGGTTGAGAAAAACAAAACACAAGATGGTTATATTTGGGAATATGCATCAGATTTAAAGATCTACGAGTTTGAAAAAAGGGAATGCGAGCGAGATTTAGCTAATGACTATTATGAGTTCAGAATGCCAATTGTGGTTCCCTTTCTTCCGAAATAGGTGTATCAAAGAAAAATGTCACAGGCTGGAAGAGATTTAGCAGAAGTATGCCTGGGTATACGTGTTCAAAAGCAAAATGCTAGAGGGGTCCTCGTGAAATTACAAAAATAGATGAGAGTATGTTTGGAAAGTGCAAGTACAATCATGACAAAAGAGTGAGTGCATGGATCATGGGTAATTGGAGGAGTACAAAAGGTGTTTCTTCCCCTATTGTTGATGATAGATCTAAGGAGACACTCCTGCAAACCATAAGAGGGAACATAGACCCAGGAACAACAATAATTTCAGACTGCTAGAAATCATATGACTGCCTACAGTATGAAAGAATTAATCAATACGCTGTAAACCATAAAGTTTGCTTTGAAGATCATGAAACTTGGGCTCACACTAATTTAATTGAGGATTTGTGGAGCTCCATTAAAAAATCGCTATGTGGACAATGCAGCTGTGTGAAGCAATTTGATTTGTACCTTGCAGAGTTCATGAGACAAAAAGTGTCCAAAACCAGCAGTCCCTATGAGCTTAACATCTTCATGGATTCAAAAGTAAAAGTTTACTCACAAACCCAAGAACTCTGCTAAAAAATAAGGTGCATTATCGATGAAATCTTTTATAACATTCCTGTTTATTGTAGAAATTAGTATGTTATATATGTATTAATATGAATATATTATTTATGAATTAGTAGTTATTTATAAATGGTTGCATAAAAACATTTATAAATAATTATGTAAAAATAATAATTATTTGTAGTAATTTATAATTATACTTTTTATATTACAAAATACAGCTGTAAATTTGTTACTCTACATAATTTTGATTCTAAATTATAAATTGTTACTTTTATCGTAATTTATAAATATCCTTTTTTATAATTCGTTATTACTACTTATGCTTAAATAATGCAATATGTTTCATATAATTAATATTGTTTCACGATTCAAGTTAGCCTTCTCCCTTTGACTTCGTTAGGTTTTCGTACACTTTTTATGTATGTTATTCTTTACAAATCACTACTTGGATGATCCATTTTCTACTTTTGGCATTTTTTCCCGCAAGTCACCAAGGGGCAACTGCAATACATCACTTAAACCATTAAAAACATTCATTGCATTTGAAGCCAAATGTACAATTTCAAAAGGAGCACTTCTTTTAGGATATACTGGCTTCATTAACATTAAAAAATAATAAAGAAATAAATGTAGGAAGAATGTTAAGTTGTTCAGCGAGTTGAGGTTTATGACACAAGAGTCAAATATCCGGCTATGTTGCATCACGCAATGCATATCTGTGGTGATAGAATAGTGGAGGGAGAAGTAAAAATTGGTTGACAAGAAATGTTAAAAATATCAAAGGATTTATAGGGTGTCCTAGAGAAGCCTCACCTATGTTTACCTGATTTTAACCTTTGGGAAAGAAAAAATCACTAGGGTATCTCAGGGTCATGATACCCGTACATACCTAAAGAAGGTAAGCCCCCAAAATGGCAAATGAAGTTCAGATTTATCTATCCTTAACAGTTTTAATTTTGAATTTCATTATGTTTTTCTATAAAAACAATCCACCTGTTATTCAAATATAATAATTTGGATAGGAAAAAATTACCATTCAATGAAATAAGAAATACTTTTTTTCAAATGCATTTGAACAAAATTATTAACAGAGAAAGACGCTTTTTGAAATCTGCAAGTCAATTGCAAAGCTTCCTATTATAAATGAAATTATTGATTTTCCTTGTCAATACAAAGATCATTTCAAAATCAAAAATAACCACAAGACATATTTAAAAAAATTGATTTGTCATAATTTTCTATCAAGAAATTTTGTTCCTTAAATTTTATGTTCATCTTTCATTACTATTCAAAAAGAAATGAACAACTTGAAAATATTGGGTCATCCCATAAGTTATATGCTTTCAACTGCATGAAGTTTTAGGGATAGTAAATAAAAACAGACATGTAGTTCATATTCTTAGGAAAGTTTTGAAGAAGGCAGTTCTATTTTAAGTTATTTTTGCATTACAATTGAAGAGTTAAAGGGGCATAAATGGTATGTCTTAATGAAATCAATAAAAGCAACATTAAGTGCAAGAAATTTTTAAATAGTATAACAGAGATCATGCAAATAAACAAATACAAGAGTTAACAGTGGTTCCAGAAACTCTATAACCTAGAAGATTAGCCTCAGCTTAAAAGATTTGAAGAATAAGGAAGGGTTGAACGAGAAAAAAAAAATCCAACTAAATTTATAAGCCTATATGCAGAAAAGTTGTCACCAACGAATGTAATTCTGTAGGGGAAATTTGAAGATCCTACAACTTAACCGTTAGTTGTCAAATTGCCACAGAAATTTCTATAAATTTTAAGATACATGAATTTTTTATACACCTCTTCAGTTTTTGTATGGAAACTTGGAACTTCCCATGTGAAAGTAGATGCATGTAGAATTGCATCATACTCTTTGTCTTTCCACTTTTAGGTTTATTGTTTTGATAATATTGAAATATTAGCTTCAAGTTTCAAATTTGCATAATGCAATTCTAGATAGAACTCTTGATCTTATAAATTTATTTTGTGAACACGTAATGCCTATGATGATCGAGTAACTAATTTGGCAGTGTTCTACTGCTCGCCAATGGTAAAAAAATATCCATTTTCAAAAGGAATGCCCAAAATCAGTGTCTCAAGTTCACCTTCAAAAATAGATACTGTAAGAGGTAGTTCATTTAGTGTAACTTGTTGTCAATCAATTAGATTCAGTTTCGAAATTTAAAGCAAAAATCTTAAATTCACGAATATTTTATTCCACTTTAGGTATTTGTCAAACCTTTTGATAATTCTTCAAAGGTCCAGCTCTCTCGCATGTTTCATGCTTTTTTTTCTTCATGTTTCATCGATTGTTCGCAAATACTGACAAAATAATTTTTTCTAAATCAAAAATTTTTTTCGTTATGTTTAACTTATTTTGCTTATAACACCTCAGACAGAAATCAATATTCTTGATCTAGCTGTATAAATATGGACTCCTATGTTCACAAGACGACCAAGTTGACATATCTAATGACGTACATGAATGTATAACTTAATACAATACTTTGTTCAAACTGGATCTCTTGTTGAAACATATAAATGTAAAATTGTACTTTCTGTCATTAATCAATTGAAGTGACTCGGTTGTCCTTGATTGTTTCATTACAAATTTCAAGAAATGTTTCCATTTAAAATTCCAATACACATTTAAGGGTAATATTGTTAGTCTGATTTAAGTTCACCCAAAGCAACATCAAGCAAAATTATTTTTAACATTCCACAAAATTTATTACAGGCATCTTTTTGCACGATTCCAGTTTTTTTCTAATTTCTCCATAGTACTCTTTAGTGCCAACAAGTCATATATATGATATAAAATAATGATAGGTCATTCATATATATCAAATAAACATCACAAAGGATGCCTTATAAAAAGCCCAAGTTGTCTTCCAGTACCTTTACAGAATGGACTTAAAAAGATACAATAATTTACTCTTAAAATAGAAAGATGCTTGTTGTAATAACATGACAACTTTTTCCAGATACAAGTATAACATGAACCAAGATATATAGATTACGGATCTAAAAGAACACTTTTGTTAAGGTCTCTTTTCTTCCTTAACCTGAATGAAAATCCTACCTTTTCAATTGTCAAAAATAATATACCACATTCCTAAGAAATGCTTCTTCATTTTCCATTCCTAAGTCAGTGTGTTTTTATTCTTTTCTTTTCCATTACCAACATTAGTAGAATTGTCTTTTATTTCCATCTTTTAAAGCTGCATTTATAAGAATATTGTAGATCTATCAGCAACACTAGTTCTGTCACAAGGCTTTGCTACATTTGGAAGTAATTAGCGAAGTTGAATGAGAATCTCGAAGCAATTGTGTTTGTTTCACACATAGTTTATATTCAATACCTTCATATTCATCAGAGTTTAACAAATTCAAAACGTGTCCCATAACAGAGAAAGTCTGATAGCTTTTTTCTCCACTGCTTTGCAATTCATTGTTTTGACTTCTTTCTTTGCATTTCTATCTTCTTTCAAACATTTTGCTTCCATAACTGTGAAGGTAAAAAAAAAAATGATCCTTCTGCTAAGAAACCATACGCCCAAAATCTCCTCTCTTCTGTAAGTAGTCCAATTAGATGTTTTATCAATATGCGGAAGGTTGAAAAAAATTTCAGAAACATATTCTTCAATTAAAGTTCTCAGTTGCATTTTCAGTTTCGTTTTGATCATTGCATGAATGACTAACTTCTAAAACTATCCAGTCGATATCAACATCAAATTCCATTACCGTTTTTATCTTCTTGTTTATTCAAAAAAAAAAAAAAAAAAAAACAGTCACCCGGAATCTAAAGTAACACCACTGCGTATTACATTGAGTTGAGTAAAATTTCCTCGCAGTCTGTCTAATGAAGACTTTTAGAGTACTTAATTGAGAAGTTTCGAAGAGCTGTTAGAATAAAGTAACTATCTGATCAACCGGGTAGATTTTCATATCGTTTAAGTTAATTCTCTTAAAACTGATTCATCACAATTAACCATAATGCCGCCATAATGCGCAAAAGACAATGCCACTAAAGTTCTTCATAAAAATTCTGTATGATAGAAGTTGAAGTAGGACAGATGCAACAGAATAATTAAGCAATTAATAATAATTTAGCAATTAATTTTTATGCTGCAGAATAATTAGGCAATTTCAAAGTCATTCAAAGCTTTGCGTAACGAAGAGCCCAATGGCGATAATGTTCATAATAATTAAATTATTAAATTCAATTTTAGAATTAAAGCAAACGATAAAATATTGAAATGAACGATAACATTTTCTTCAAATATTAAAATTAAAGCAAGCGATAAATTATTTAATTGAATATATTCAAAGCTAAAATTTAATATTGCTGCAGTAAAGTAAATATGAAATAAACATTCAAGCATCAATATATTCTTAACATTAATAATTAAATGATGCGATTGCCACATTTGAATGTTACTTGCTCTGTTAGGAAATTTTAGCGCGTTGCGAAAAAAAAAATATTCAACTCTGTACAGAACAAATTCACACAATTTATTTTGAAAAGTAAGCAAAGATTGCATTTTAGAGTGTATGAAAACTACTCTACTTTAGTGACTGATACTAAATTTAATACCATACTACAGTATATCCTACAATTGGCATTGATCAGTACAAAATGGATGTCAAAAATAAGAACAAAGTGGAGCAGATGTGTAATGCTGCTCAATAAATGAAAATAATGAAGTCTACAAAATACTGGCTGTTCATAGGTTATTTCTGTACTCCTCTATTCTCAGACCGATTATTTCTTATACTAGCATCATGTATGCGTATGCGGTTAAATCAAATATTCAATTTCTTGATTATATCAAATATTCAACTCTTAGAATGATCATTAAAGCCAAATGCCATATCAGAAATAAGGAAATTCTCCTAACCACCAAATCCCAACATTTAGAACACATATCCAAAAAACTGGACAAAAATATTTTTAAATTCCATAACTGACACAAATAATATTAAAATGATCAATCCTGAAAACTATTTCCCAAGATCAAATTCTAAAAGACCATAAAGACTCATACAATTGCCCTTAATTTTGTATTTTTCCTTGTTAAATTATCTCTCCGACTTTCCTTTTACACGCTCTCTCTTTTTTCAACATTACATTTGATAATACTGTAAGTAATTAAGGCTCTCTAAAGTCATTACTAAGGATCATTTAAATAAACAAAATTTATTATATCCAAAATATATTAGAATCAAGAAATTTTACAACTATATGCGAGTCAATGAACATTTCGTTTTACAACCGTTACTCTACTAAATTTAAAACATTTTTCGCACATTCCAAGCAAGAAGAGGCCGCCTTGTGACCTTACAAAAAACCTAACTGATTTGATACAAGAGAAAATACAGAGCGGACTTAAGGTTCCCTTCGAGGCATTCCGAAAGTAAGAGTCAATGAAAGCTCCCTCTACTGGGAGAGGGGAGGGAGCATTACTTATTGTGGCCGAAGTACTGAAACAATACTGGTCAGATGGAGCAGAAGTAAATAGTTCTCTAAAAAAAAGAGAAATTACAAGCTATGTTTTTCTTAATTTTCATTATTTTGCTTGATTTCAAATTGGAAACTTCTTAGATGCTTTTGATTTTTTCAATTTTGCTGTAATATTTCCTTTTTTTATATATATTTTTATGTTTTGACAGCTTCATGAATTTTGCAAAAAGCGTCGCAGGGAAAGAAATATTTCCTCTAGACAGTCTGAAAAGAACAAGTATTGTGGCTGCCTCCCTTCCCACAATCGGCTATTCGATTCTTCCCCTCTTACCTTCATTCAAAACTGGGGAAAACGAGAGTAATTTAATCATTGTCGTCCTTTCATTCGGTTATTTCTTACTTTCCCAGTAGGGAGGGGTTAAAGAATCCTTATTTTGTGGTTACACTCGTACTCACTAAGAAACTAAATGGATCTCTTTTCCTCGTGAGGCGAAATTTCCCTTCCGTATTCTTCAAGTGTTGAAAGTTATTCCTAACTAGGAAGAAGCTGGTTTTTGCATTGCTTCAAAAATAGTCATTCTTCCCCGTTCGAGAACTTTTTTTTACTCCTCCTTTTTTCATACCTTCTAATTTCCAAAAATCCGTTACTATTATTTTATTTTTCAAGACATCGTATCACTTTATTTATAGTAAATCGACAATGCCAGTGAAATATCTTCATCAAATACCGAATAGGAAATATTCCAAATTTTGTGTACACCGATTAAATTTATAAAAATAAAACAAATTTTAATTAAAGTTAATACCTGGTCAGAACAAATTGCTGTGATGTATCTCAGTATGCGGTTGTATTAACTGAAATAATTATTAGAGTTTTGTTGAAAGTTTTGCGCCTAACTCTTACTGCCACAATTCTAAAAGTAAATAGGAAGGAAAATTTATATTAAGGCAGGTGCTTTTATTAGGATTTTGATTTTTACAACGGAAACAGATTGTAATATATATATATATATATATATATATATATATATATATATATATATATATATAACCATTTTCACTCGCTTTTTTTTACCAAGATTGTATTTGGATTACTCTCATATCGAGAACAAAAGTTTTAAAATAATTAGTTTAACCCAATTTTTTTTTTAGTGAAAACTGTTGTATGTAACAAAAGATTAGAAAAATTTAAGGTAATAATAATTTTATTTTGTAACTGGTAATCACATTACTGTATCATTAACATCACATGTATGCATCAAACATTCACGATAGAAGTTTATAAGACAATGAATATACCAAGAAAAGAATAAATAGTATGCATGTCAAATATTTGTATTGAAAGATATAAATTTTATATTTTATTTCCAAATCAAAGGCAAAAAACTATAGAAATGGAACAATGAACATACAATTTCAGGAGTCGCTACCTTTGTCAAACCTTGGCTAATTTTTCTGAAGTCAGTCTCTTAAAAGTTCATTATGCTACTCGAGTACGTCATTAATGCAAACAAATAAATAACACAAACTAAGCTTGAATAAACCATATTTTTCAGAAAATATAATGCTATTTAACTGAGGGGAGGAATTAGACATAAAATATGGTAACTAATTTTAGGAACATTATGTGAAAGCAATATTCGAAGATACTTCACATAATCTTAATCTACATCTACATTTAAAAAGTATTGAAATCAACCTTGAACTAAAAATATTTTTTATTAATTTAGTTCAATAAGAGATTGTCCACGCAATCTCATCGGAATAGAAATTTGTCGATTATTCTTGACTAATTATGTAAAATAATTTAATTGGGGAAAAATTTATACCTATGGACACTCTATTTTTAAACACAAGGAGGGAATAACATTTTAGATATGAAATTAACACGAAATTCAGCACAATCACTCCATAAAAACAAGTACTTGTTTCGAGCTAGGATTATTCCTAAAGAATCTAGGTTATTTATTTATGTCTTGGCATTGAGACTGAAGAAAAAAATCAATTACTGGATAAGAAGAGGTAAGAAAGGTAAAATATCAATAAGCATCTTTACCATATTAATAAAAATACAATTTTTCCTTCGTATATATATTTTGGTTGAAATCTCATTTCCCCACCAACATGAAACATCCCTTTTTTCAATTTAGATAAGCGAAAAAACAATTTAATATATTTATTAATAAAGCTTTATCAATATAATAGCCACTTAATAATTTTCATTATGCAATAGTTATTAGACTAAAGGGGGGGGAAACTAATTCGATGATGAATTGTGATAACAAAACGTTTCGTCACACTTTGAAGAAACGTGAGAGCTGTTAATTGTTTTTAAAATTTGAAATAAGGCGCGGGTTTTAACAAAATAGGACTCGAGCAGTCGTCTCGACAGAAAAAGGGCTAGCCAAGAAATAGCGAACATAATTATTCGGCAACCCCAGGCACTATCTCAATGCATTAAGATAATGTTTTCATTCTTTAAAAATGTAATATCCATGTTAAGTAGTGCACATATCCAAGAACCAGAAAAAATTTTACTCGCAATAATTTTTTCTCTATATTCATCAGTTAATCATAAA
>BMAW01115776.1:0-18597 GCA_019974015.1 Nephila pilipes | reverse complement strand
CAATAATTTTGATAATTTCCTCAAATTTTGTCAGCAAGCTTATTATCCTTCAAACTATTTCGGGTAATTTAGAACACAATAGTCAAAAGAGTAAAATTACTTTTCTTTTTTAAATTTTATTTCTAAAATTTTTCCTCTATTTTTCTATTTAATTTTTTTTTCGTTTTGAATTTAATTTTTCACTTGCTCTAATGTGTAAGATTCCCTCTCTTTGATACAAGGCACTTCTCTCCACTGTGTTTAAGTGATTGGAGCTTCGTGATTCACACTTCTCAAAACTTTTGGTGCGTCATGTTTGTGTGTTTTTAAATTTTTTTTCTGTCGGGTACTTTGCTTCTACTTTTAATCTTTTATTTATATTTTTAAATTCCCGATTTATGTTCAGCTACCTTACCTTGTATGTCTTGACTTGTATTTGGTTATATGCTGAATAAAATATTTTGAAATCCGACTTCGTTTGGCTGAAGCTTCGCGCTATGTTTCTATTCACTATTGTATGCTTTTAATGTAAGTTTTCCATTGTCTTCTTTAGTCTGCAGGTTAATTATTTACATTGATCTTTTTCTGCTTTCATTATATACATATATATCTGTGTCTATATACGTATTTTGTTCGTTTTTAATTTTTCAATTTTTCATATTTTGAAATTATGGTTATACCATTTCTTTTACAACATTTTTGATTTGGATAATTTTGCAAACATATTTGCCTTCAACCAAATACAGATTTTATAAATATTATATTTAATTCACTTTATGATTTTTTACTTTTATTTTTTATCGTTTTTTTAATTTTTATTTTGTACTTTCTTCATGATTTTCTCTCTCTTTTTTCTTGCCGCTACTTAAGGGACTGGTATCTTTTCATGTAATTTTATAGTTTATTTAATTTTGTAATGCTTTATTATGTCTTACTATTTTACTGTTTTGATATGTTTTACTATTTTAAAGTTTTGTCATGTCTTACTATTTTAATGTTTTGTTAAGTTTTACTATTTCGCTTATGTTTAGGTAATCAAGAGTACAAAAAGAATTTGAACGAATGCTTTTTTCTTTTCAATTTAACTTTTTCTATCATTTAAAACGTTTGCAAGTGTGTTTTTTATGTAACTATTAATTACTTTTATTCGGTTATAATATTTGTTTCTATGTAATTTTTCATCAATTTGCTTAAACCTTTACGTTATACTTATTAAATTACTATTTTCTTTATATATATATATATATATATATATATATATATATATATATATATGTCAAGCCTTCTCAAATGAAAAAGAAATTATCACATCAACATTAAATAAACTATCTGAAACAGATAAATGTAATTAATTTAGCTTTGAGAACTTTTTTGTGATCACATACTTGAAAAGGAATAATAATTCTGCTACAAAGAGCATGCAAATGAATAAATATAGCAATCTCCAAATACTTGATAAAGAATAAATTGAGGAAATAAGGATAGACCATCATGTGAAGTAATACTCTTCAGAGCTATATGTAGCGTAGAGGCAGCTTCCTTAACAAGATAGAAAAAAGGGCAAAAAGCCAAACAATTCGCATACTGGTTGTATAATTAAAAATGATATAAAAATTTTCCCGTTCTTTTTTAAAAGGCGATCAAATATTTATTTCTTACACTATATGAGCATCATATCATTTGGATTGATATATTTCTAGATAGAAATATTTAAAGGTAAAAATTTGGTAGTTGAAAATTTTCGGCTCTATTTTCAATAATTCACCCAAACTCGACTAACTAATTAACACTTCTAAAACAAATGTAATTTTCTTTTAAAATACCAAGTGATACAATTATGATGTTTCGAGAGTAGCTCGTAATTACTCAGAAATTGTTTGAACATTGAAATAAAAATAATTTGAAGTGTATTTCGAAAAAAAAAATCGCTTCAAAGTGCACATCATCATTTATAGTTCCAACACACCAGCACTCTCCATCTTTGCTCCCCCGAACTCTCCCTTATATGATGTAGAAAAATGTTTAGCACTAAAATTTGTGCTATTAAATAACTGATTCATTGAACTCATTTGGTCAACTACAACGAGCATTTGCATAATTCAGAGGCTTCATTATTAATCCAATTGTTGACTTAAGAACATTATTTTGAAACCCTTTAAGTTTTAAAATTCGTAGCGCAACTAATTTGAATCTGACTTTCGAGTACAGCGCTTTTATCGTGATTTCATAATTCTTAATAAATAAATAAAAAAAAAAACTGTTTGGAACAAGGAAGTTTATTCTGGTTAAATGGTATTTGTTTCAATGATATCAACTTTGTTTTGAAAGAAATGCAATCAGAACCGAAACTTTAGTGCTAAGTTCTTAATTTTGGATTTTAATTAGAGTTTGAATAATTTAGAGTGTCCTTTTTCTTTTTTTTTCACACATAAATAATGAATTGTACAGGAATAGGCACCTCATTAGGGCTGTGTAGCGTATAAAATGGCATTGTGCTCAGCGTAATTATGCCACCACTGAGTTTCAAAAGTTCAGTGTTAGCTTTAAAATATTTTCTTTTTGAAAGTGTTAAGTTAATTCCCTAAATTGCTGTTCTCTTTCATGCTTTCTATGGGCGGAACAACCTCATTTTTATAACTGTTTCAAGGGAGGATATTTTACTTACCAAAGTCGAGTTTCTACCTAATTCCTCATACTAATTTTCTAAAACATTTCAGCTTTTATGTCTATATATAAATAGCTTTATACTACACATTTAAACGCAAACTAGTGATTTTTGCTTTCTTAATTATTGCAATCATGATAATGTTTCTTACACAGCCAGATTTATTTTTCTTTTAATAATATTCAATTATTGTCGGTTAAGCTCTCTCAGCTCGATATATACGAGAGGAATTGTAACATATAGAGTAGATTCAATTTAATAAAATGTGTTAAATATTTACATAAATTAGAATTCATATATTAATTTCTAATCTCTCTCTTTATATATATATATTAGAAAGGTAATACGGAATCATTAACATTAGATTGAATCATAGCTGTGAGAATTTTTATTTTAATTTAATTTGTTTTAATGTAGGGTTTTAAGTTGCTGATATAAATTGCTACTGATCTGAATATTTAATACTACACGTAATAATGCTATATCTTCATGAATGTTTACACTTAGTAAAGTGATGAATTTTTTTTCCTGTTTAACATATTCATAAGTAAAATAATTTTTTTCTTTATGCAAAAACTAATTGATAGATAATTTTCTTTTCTGAATTATGTAAAGTGATAACTATCAAAAATAAAATAAGCACTAACAAATAAACAATTTGATGTTAATATAACCCTTTATGCCACCTTTTTAAGCTATAGTATATTAAGCCATTCATTATTATCTCTTAAAATGATACGAGCCTAGATTTTTTTTTCTGTGTGCGTTTCTTAAGAAACAAAAAATATTTACTTCTTATGAAATTATGACGTTAATTATTATTATTAAATGAACTTCAAACTCCTTGATACATAATTTTGATTGCATCATTCAGTAAAATATTTGAATGGCATTTCGATTCCTTATTGTTTCTTGAATATAAAAGGGAAGCTCTTAAGCTAATTCCTTTATAGAAGTGCATCAAATATAAGAAAATAAGAAGCAGATAAAACATAACCCAAAAAATGTATATCACGTTACTCAATAGCTAATATCAAAGGGATTTTTTTTTAATTTCTTAATCAGAACTATAAGTATGTGTATAAGCTGAACTATTCAAACTCTTGAGCTACGTCTGACGACAGGGAAAAATGTTCTTAGTATGACTATTGTAAGCGAAAATCCAATTTAATCTATTATTCGATTTTTATAAATATTATATTTCTATTTAAAGTAATTAATAATTATTGAGACGTATTATTATTGTTAAATAACGAGATAATACACGAATGAATATATAAGATACTGTTTTTATTACAACAATATTGGTCATATACATAGTGTCTTCAAAGCTTCATCCAATACAGGGAATTAAAAATCGCAATCAGCTCAGTTTCTTCCTCCAATAAAAAAAACTCTGATCAGGAATGAAGTTATTCAAATTTAACAGCAGTCAGTTTACAAACTCAGAAATAATAAGAAATACTACATTTCTAATATTCCTTAGAAAGTGGAAATGCTCAATAAACCTCATATGATCTTAAGCGTTTCCTTACGATAAGCATATCAAGAAGCAAGCCCTCTATTGTACATTCTTTCCTAAATATTCTCCAAGAACCACTATTTTCGAAACTACCTCCTGTTGATGATAACATCCAACTTTACTTCAACGATGCTCAAAAGATGAGATCTTATGATCTCAACACAGAAGGGCATTATTACGATAGAGAAAGAAAAATCAAAAGTACCTCAAAGTTCTTACTGACAGTACCTCAGATAAAATCTTCAATAAAAGAGGCGAATGCATCCTCTTCTTTCTTCCAAATATGGAAAAAGATTCTCAGAAAGTAACGGCCGGTCCTATTGCTTCGAACTTTACTGGAGAATTAATTGCAATCAAGAGGCCCTTTTCCTTTACCAAACGAACTCGATCGTATATTCAGCTGACGGACATATTTCTTTTTCAAATTCAAAATCTTCTCCAGTAGCAATTAAAAAAATGTGTAGCTAACATAACTCACATCATAAGTAATCTATTTATGCAACTCCACAATAAAGGAAAATTTTGTGACCTTCATTGGATCCCTGCGCTTGTCAACATATATGGCTATGTATTTCAGATTTGCTAGCCATAGAAGACAAAAATATGAACCAGATTTCTCCTATTATTACACTTGCTACTGCAAATTTTGAGGCTAATAGCAAGCTTTTTAATCAATTCTTGTGGAAACCCCCTAAACAAAATTTAACTGCTTCAAATCGATAGCATCTAGTAGCAGGGCTCAGAACAAATCCCTACAAGGGCATGAAAATTTACCCTTAAAACAAAGAAACTATAACAATAGTGGAAAATGCATGGATCCACTGATACTAAAAGTACATTTATAACTCTTTTAAATTTGATATTGTTGCACTTATTTATTTATCGCTACAGAAGAAGAATACTCTGCAATAACAATACATCAACAACAGACTGTTTCACAAAATACGGGACACACTTCAAAAGGTGTATCGGAGTGTGTGAATGCTTTCACCAAAAGAATTTTTAAAACATAATACATGGGCGGGTTGATAATTTGCTTATCAATGCCGATTGACAAATTTGTTTATTGTCAACGTAAAGAATATTGGCGACGGACCGCACATTTTGAATGTCGATCAAGTGATGAGGAAGATACTTGAAGTGACACTCTTCACCATACTTCTCCACCTCACCAACAGGAGGAATAAAACAAAATAGAAAATGAGTGGAAAAGAAACATGCATTTTGGAAATGCATAAGTCTTTGCGTCTTGCGTTGTTGAAGAAATTTCTGTTGTAAGTTTTTACCTGATAAAGAAGCATACTATGTATGAAATTATTATCTGGGATATAGAAGTACATGTAGCCTCCATACCCTAGTTTTGTAATGCATTCCTAAGAGCAACCATTAATGGAAGTTTTAATTTTTGAGAAAAGGATATCACACATTTGCTACAACCGAAAATGCCTACATCTAATTGAAACACAAAAAGAAAACAGAAGCACAAAAAGAATCAACTAAAGAGCGTTTTCTTCACAGATGATTATCCGAAGACTTGCCGTTAGCATCCGCACTTGTGTGAATAGAGATCATTTCTCGTTTCCCAATTAGATATGAGTTTGACCCAAAATGTTCTTCAGCAGAGTGTGGCATGTCCAGAACTTGTGAAAAGTATTATTTCCACGGTTAAATAAACATATACCATATGGTTATGCCTCCTTGATTTGACCACCAAGCTCCATCTAGCATCTCCATGCTTTATTTCTGACCAAGACCCCGCCCTCATGGAAAGCTTTTGTTTTGGTATGCACCTCTCCCTCTTAAGTGTCAACGGTGGTGTACTGGTTAACATGCCTGATTGCGAACACTGACAATCCAGATTCGATTCCCAATGGTTTCGGCGTGGGTAGCTGCAAAAGGATCAATTCAACCCTTCATTTCTCCAGGGTCGACAAATGAGTACTAATATGCTTGGGAAGTTAACTGGAAGTCCACAGTGTTGGGATAACTACACGGCGTGGACACGAGCTAGTAACTTAACCACCTCTTAAAAATTTGTGACTTCGTTTTCGAAACACCCTGTACATTGGTACATGTTGCATTCAATTTATTTTCTTTTGCTAACAAAGTACCGTTTTTCTTGCAATAGTTTTACAGGAACTCGCTTGAAAAAAAAGTTATTTCAATGAATCATCTATTCCATTTCTTCTTCTGAAGATATATTTTTTTTAGTTTAAAGAAAATCATAATTAATTTAGAATTTCATACCTCGATTTGTCTCTTTAGTTTGTCAGAATAGCTAAAATATTTAATTTACATTCAAAATAACATCGCTATCGTATAATTAGCTATCGTATTTGGAGCTTGTTAGTTAATTTAAATATCATTAATTACTTCTTTGTCTGAAATTTTAATTTTATTTTGGAAACTTTTAATTTTTGGGTTTTTCTAATGATAGTCTTTTAAACAATTTTAAGCTCAATAACTGCTAATAAAATGTAACTGTACAGTGGATTGACACACACACACACACACACACACACACACACACACACACACACACACACACACACACACACACACACACACACACACACATATATATATATATATATATATATATATATATATATATATATATATATATATAATATCATCAATTGTTAAAAATAATATTATATTACATGTAACATTAAAGAAAGGTTATCGATCTATTTTAACAAAGCTTACAATGAATAAGTTATCAAAGATAAATTTGTTCTTTTTGAATGTATGACACTCAAAACTATATTTATCAAATTAGTAAATCATTATTAAATATGGTATAATAATGTTAAATTATATATCTATACTATAAAAAATTGCATAATAATAAACATGAGAAAAACAAATCTAAGAAATCATCATTTGAAAATTGCAGACTGAAATTTAAACATTTGAAATAAGTCTTTAATGACTTGATTATCTGGTAATAATTTTTAAAGCTCTGAAAATTTCAACATTTTTTTTAATTTTAAGGCTTTAAATTCTTATAATCATGTACAAATCAATATCAATATAATGTAAAGTACAAATAGGGAAATTTGAATATTACAATACGGTTTCATTTTTAATATAATTAATATTTTCTTGCAAAAACTGACGGAGACACACATATGGAAAAAACGAATCAGGATATATTTGATGGTAATATATGTACATATAAATAACAAAACATTGCATATATGTTTGCAATAGGTAAGCTACGATAAATATATAAACAGCTTTGTTTAATAGTATTATATACAGTATTGGATAACAGTTCAGATTTTATCATACAAATTTGTTATTTTTAATGTAACGGGATCTGTAATTTTTTCATATCTTACAAATGATAGAAAGAGGACCACGTATCATATTTTAATAAATATATTTTTTGCAATTGTCTGAATGTAAGATATTGGCATGAAAATTTAAATAAAAATATGTTATTTATTTATAATTTTAATTATCGACTGAATCATTGAATCTAAATAAATATAACAGGAAAATAAAAAAATAGAAAAATGATCTTCTGATAAAGCTAAGTAATTTTTGAAAATTCATCTTCTTTCTTTAAAAAAATAGTTTCAAGAAATAATCATTCAATAATTTTCATTATTCATAGATCCTTATATGTTATTTAGAGAATAATAAATTTATATAATTTATCAAGTGAAGTTAGAAGAATAGATAATTTTATGAACATCTAAAATAATTTCAAAAATTGTTATGCATTTTTTTAGAATAAAGAAACAGTAAGTTTAATAATTAATAAAAAAATATTTGATATTGTTGATATATGTGTGTTTGAAGTAAGATTTATATTAAAGGAACCATAACACCCATGAAATAAGAAACTGGTCTTCATTCTTAAATCAACATGAACAAAAATATTCTTATAATTTTTTGAATACATTTTGAATGTAAATCTCGGAAATAGTCTTGCGATGTGTAAATTAGATCAAAATTTTGGAATAATGTACAATGAATATACATTGTCTCATTAATTGAGCAATGTGTTAAAGCAGAATATTATTTTTATAAAAGAGAATTCTATCTTGAAAAAAAAAAAAGACATATTCCGATAAATTGAATGAAGGGACTATAAAGGATTTTTACAAAAGTCTTAAAAACAGAATCAAAATATTGTGGAAATGGTAGTAGGAAGTTCAGTTTATAAAATATGCCACTTTAAATGTCTTATGTTTACTATAACGTATAATTAAATGATGAATGTTGGAAAATTGCTAACGTTTGCTATTTTTATCGTTTCCACTAATAAGACAAAAAGTGATCTTTTCAAGAACAGACTATAAATTATACACATAGATTAAGTTTAAATTTAAGTAGGAAAATTCAAGCGCTTATTTTCTCTCTCCATATATATATAATCAAGAGTTTATAGCTTGGAACTTAATTTTAGCTATTATTCAATGAAATTATATTTAAGCTATAAGCATTGAAAGGAACTAACGTCCCCTTTACGATCTAAATTAATGACTTATTCTGACTAAATTAAATTTACAAGACATTTTAATTATAACTTTAGATAATTAACGTGACTGCGGAAAAATTTACATAAACAATTCACAAAAGTACTAGTTTAGTCGAAATTATTAGTAATTAAATTAAATTTTGATTTAGAAATGTAATGTGAAAATTCAAGTATGAAACGAATTATGAAGTATCAAACAAAGAAGAATGAAAATGAGTATAACTTTTTTCGTTGATTTTACTGCCATTGATTTTTCACTTAAAGTTTTCTTTCATTGATAGCTATTAACAAGTCCTTAATCATTTTTGCATGATATTTCAGAGTTAAATTTTATAAGATATTATATGGATGTTTTTTTTTATTTCAGTAGATTCATATCTTTCATATTTTGTATTTGTTTTTGCATTTTCATTACAATTGAAAAATAGGAATTTTTGTAAATATTCACCTTGAAATTTGTTGTATCAAATTCCCTCTTAATATGTAATGCTATACTAAACTTATAAATACTTTTGTGCAATGCATTTTAAAAAATTTCTTTTTCATAACACTAAATTTTTTTTATGAATAACATTTTAAAAATGAACCAATAATACCAAATTTATTTTATTTTCATTAGAAAGGATTTAAAAGAAACGTTATTTGATTAATTCAATAAACGTTTCTTTTTGTTAGATATTTATTTATAAACTTATTATATTATTTCATATTTTTATCAACATGGAGATTTCTTGAAAAAAGTTACATACATTTCCAATAGCATTTTTTTTATCTAGAAAGAAACAGTAATTAAGGAAATTGGAAGCAATAAATTGTATATATAACGAATAATATATAACGAATGGTGAAGAAACAGCGTCTCTAATCTACAAACAACACTGCAAGATTCATTGAAACACGCTCTCCATCCATAATAATTCCAAAATTTGGTAAGAGCAGCAGAAAAGAGGAAAGGAGAAAGAAACGAGAATGAAGAGGAGAAGAGATGAGGGAGCAAGAGGGAGCAGGGAGAGCAATGCAGCATCACTCCCCGGATCAGCCGCTTGGCGGCGCTCTGGTTCTCACTCATCTCTAATTCCTCCCCCTCCCCCTTCGGAAAAAGGCGGTATGAAAGGCTGCACTGTATCGCATGTCGAGACCTTACCTCTTGGGTCACCTGTTTCTATTTAATATTTATAAAATCATCTTAATCATCCCCTGTTGTGTATCAGCCTCCTTTGAGGCGATTGTAGGAAAAGATCAAGAAACGGAAGACTAAGATGAGGAGTAGAATCCGGAGAGAAAAGAGATGCTATCGACCGTTTGGCTGTCTGGTATATAACAGGGATGAGGAAGACGTGGCAAGCCATGTTGATGCAAACACCATCCCAGACGCACATGCGGGAGGAGGTCTCTGCTCCGTAACCATTGCATCATCATCACATGCATCATGTAGTAGTGACTATACAAGCCGACACAGACTGAATTACAGATGGACATGGCTTCCTGTTCTCTTTCTTTGTCTGCTAACGTCTATACTAGAAGTCTCTAAGGCCCATCCGGCGGCCAAGAGACTGCACGATGACTTGCTCAGCGACTATAACCGTCTCATAAGGCCGGTAGGAAATCATTCTCATAAAGTGACTGTTCATTTGGGGCTCAAGCTGTCACAGCTCATTGACATCGTAAGTATGAACTTAACATATTTAAAATATAATTTTTAAATTGCAACAACATTTCTAATTCTACAGCTAAGGCTTAGGAGTGTGAGTAATTTCATGTGATGAGGTAGTAGACATTTTTCTTTGTTAAAATGACGTGAAACAGATTAATAAGTACACATTAAAGTTTCTTTTGTTTAATCAAAGGGTAAAGGAAAATAAACTTATATATTTAACACAGTAAACAAGAATTCACGAAGATAAAGAATTAACTTATAAAAATTTAAAATTAAAACAAGAAAATTCCACATATATACATTAATTTACTATCAAATTACCTCATAAACATGTTTTTATTAAACTGAGTCTGAAGAAAAACCGATAAGCATAAATGATGGATTATTACCGGTTAAGTTCATAAGGGAAATAAATTTCATTACAATCTAGTTTCTTTTTAATCATATATGTATCTAATACCGTCAGAAAAAAACAAACTTATTTCATGAAGTCTTTGTACCTTCTTCGTATGTCTATTGCTATAATTACACAATGCATAGCTCTTTTTTACAGGAATCAATTTATTAAGCCGTAATTAGTATAATAAGTTGATTTTTTTCAAATATTTATTAATAACTTAAATATTAATATATTTAACTATTGAATATTAAACTTTGGTAACATATTTTCTCATTTTTATCTGCATAATTTTTGTATGCATTGAAGATTAATATAAATACATGTATTATCGTATAAAAATGATGTAAGATATTGTTAACTTCTTTTTTTTCCAAAATGAAATACGATATTGTATTTTTGTATAATTATCTTAAAGTGAGAATATTACAGTAGCATTTTAGAGTTACTTAAAAGATGAAAATTTATTTCTTTGTTTCCGTTTATTTTTATTTTTTAAACCTAGTTAATTGGTTCAGAAAATATTTGTTAATATAAAAAATAACTGGCATAATTTGATACATATAGTTATGGAAATGAGGCATTAACTGAATGAATAATTAGATAAAGTTTCTAGAAATTGAATAACATTTATTTTTAGTTATTAATTTATAATAACAATTGATTAATAGACAAGTATTCCTTATTTTAATGCTGATGCAAAAAAAATGTTAAATGCCTATTTTATTTCTTAAAATGTTTAAAATAATTCATTTGCATTCTGAGGTTTATATATACATAAAACTAAAAAGGCTTAAGTATATTATTTTTAATGATAATATGAGTACTATATCGCAATGAACTAAATTTACAGTTATATTTGTAAGGGAAAAGTTAACAGAAACCTACCCTTAAATTAATCCAATAATTACCTTTACCTTCAAAGTTTTTAGTAACTTATTTAAGGAATACTAAATACATTTGGTTAAATCTGGATTCGGACCAAAGTTGTGTCGATTGACATTGATTCATTTCATATTCGTAATTTTATAATATGATGTAGGAATATAGTTTTTAATCTGACTAATAATGATGGCTAGTTTAATTTTTACTGTTTTACAGAGGTTATTTGAAACATAGTTAAAATCAAGGTTTAATTCAAAATGATTGATATTTTCAAATATATTTTGTTCAAAAGGCAGCCTTTCACTTAAACACATTAGTGAAATAGTAATAAGAAAACTTGTTACTTATGGTTGGTTAATAATAATAATTAATACATACAGCATTTAAATATTTCTGGGGTTTTTAATTATTTTTTAATTCATTTTGAGTTTTACTTTCAAAATGTAAGACGAAAACTAAACGTTTAAAACAAAAAATAGGCAAAATAATTTAACTTTAAAACTAAAATAGTAATTTTATAATAATATTTTAAGTATTATACTAACCTCATGATCTGTTTATGTATCTCACTGATTTTACGAAGTAATATAGATCATTTTATGAACTGATAATTAATATTAAAACAAAATAGTAAATATTAATGTACGATAAATATAATCATCCCGGAAGAATCATCACTAAAATAGTAAATCACTTTAAGAACATCTTCATAAAAAAGGAATTAATAAATGATTTTTGATAATGAGAAAGGATTAGTCTAATTCTGTATTAGATAATAATTCAATAAAATTGGAATTTTGTTCTTTACATATCTTTATATTAAATTTTTAAATTGTTTCATTGAGGTCCGGGAGAAAATAGAAATGCACATATAGGATAATAAGAAAAATGATTCAATTATTTTATGTTGTTTTATTGACGAATAAAATAGTGAAAATTAAAAATGGACAAGACTAATATTCATAACACTAAGTATACAAGCATGCTTATTTATTTTGATTTTTGATTATTCTCAACTTTACTGAAGCAGAAGTTTATGAAGCCTCTTTCTTAAATTAAAATTGTTTATGTTTCATTACGTAAACTAATGTACCAAATAGTTATAAAAATTTTTACAGTTAACTTTGTATGAAAAACTATTAATTTATTTCTTTTGGAAACAAAAATAATATGATTTCAGCATACATTGAATAGGATTTTATAAAGAATTAAAATATCTCCAAAGGCCTCCTTTTACGATGGCAAATTTTTTTTGTTTATTGCGTTCGGTTAAAATAAAAAGAAAAGTTAATATTTAAGAGAGAAAAAGGCAAATATGATCTAAAGTTATACAAAATGCTTTAGAGGCTATATGTTTAATTTTCAGCGAGATTTTTTAGATATTTTATTCTAATTTTTAATTTAAATGTATAATATGTATACAAAAAATTTGTTAAATATAACTACTGAAAGAAATTAAAAATTGTTTTGTGATAATTCATCATGTATAGAGTTTCTCTAATTCTATGAGATTTCCATCAATATGTGTTGACTAAAATAAACACACTCGTTAAATGGGAGATCAGTAATTTCTAACCAACAATTTGTACGAAAATTGTATTGATCTGTTGAGACATTTCTAAGTTACTTGTTTTGTTTTTATTTTTATTCTTCTTTTGTTTTATGTTAATTAATTTTTAATTAATTTAGTTATTGAAAGAATAAGATAATTAGGTTTGTGTATGAGTGTGTGTGTATGAGAGAGACATGTTGGAATATGTTGACCTTACTAATGATCCTCTTATGGAATAATAGGTCTTTTATTGTTAATTTTAAAATTATTTTGTAAGTAGTAAAATTTTATATTGAGGTAAATGAACAATTTGTAGCGTACCTTCATTATCCAATACTGGAAAAGAATATGATTCGAAATTACGTGGTCTGTCTCTGGTAACTTGTTATGGAATAGCGATGGCCGACTGGGAAATGACGTGACCTTCGTGAACGGTTATGTTTCCATTGATCTGAGAGTTCAAGTCTCAGTTCAGTTCAAAATCTTGTGCAGAATAATGGAAGCTCTTTTACATTAAAGGAAACTAAGCCTCAAGGTTCTTACGCTGTGTGAAAGTTAGAAGACTATATATTAGGGTTACTTGAATGTATTTTAATTTTAATGCTCTAAACAGATATTAAAAATATTAAACCATGTATTTTGTTACAAAGCTCAGGTAATTTATTATACTAGCTGATGATGATTATTAAGCCTAAATAAACACGGCTTAGTAGTATTAACTTTTAAGAAACATACTGTTATTAATTTAATATTTATGGTGGAAATTTTCTCTCTTAATGTACTAATTTTTACGATGGTTAGGACACTATTATCCTAAAGCTAGGATAAAAGTTTCCTTCAATTTAATTATCATGGAAAGGTTGTCACAAAAATTTCCGTACTTTGTGTCAATCATTATGCATTTTGAATTATTATTATTCTGCAATTTATTATTATTTCAATTTATGTTTAATATTACTGATTGGGCTTCTCAAATAATTTCCATTAAAAACCCACTGTTATATGTATATAAGAATGTATTTTGGGTACATTTTTGATTTATCTAATTACATACAAATAAACTTTACGTGTTTAAATATTGTACACGATTAAATTTTATTATATTTTCATTTTCTCTTTGTTTTTCAGTGCTGCATACACTTTTTAAAGATTTCTGTAAATTACTATCATTGTATGACCAATTTAAAGTATTTTGTGCTAAAAGTAATCCTTACTCTTCAAATTTTATGACATTTAGAGGATTAATTGATACGAGTAGATATCAATCAGAGAAATTGATTTATGTGTTATTTAAGGTAAAGTAGGGAACTAAATAATTAGTTCCCTTAACACAAAATAAATAGTTCCTAAGTAAAAGTGAAAGCTTATTTTTTATAAACATAATTTCTGATTTATTTTGTTGACATCATACAAAAGTTATATTTTAATTTATTGTTCATGAACGTCATACTTGGGTTGAGGTCATTTGACGGCGATGGTAATTAAGATAAAACCTGATTCTTCTGACTTCAACATCATACTTTAATCAGTTTAATTTATAGGGTAGTATGCTCCCATTATTAGGTATGAGAGCTTTTGATAGAATAAAAACTTTAACCAATGACATGTTTCACATATTATCACTTATGAAGCTCACAACATTAAAAATTGGGTTACGTGCTCTTTATTCGCATAGAATAATTTGTTTTGTTGATAAATAAGCATAATTTTGTCGATATATATATATATATATATATATATATATATATATATATATATATATACACACATTACACAGCCAGAGTTATTTTCATATTTATTCGTAACGCTATAAAGAAGTGTAATACATCTGACATTTTGTTTCGCATAAAAATTTTACATATAATGTTTTAATTGATTATATAAACACTCAATGGTAAATTATAGAGCTGACAAGCTTACCCATTTTATAAAGAGATTTTTTTTGCCACTTCATATATCTACTGATTTCAAGATAAACAATTGAAGGTAGTATTTATAGATATTTCACATAAAATATGCTCAATCGTAATAAAATACAACATACTCCATTCTTATTTCGAAGACGAAATTTATTACGCTTAAATTTTTACCATTGTACAACTGAGTGATATGTAAATTAACAGTAAATCATGAAAAAGTAGAAATATTGTTATAATTTACACCTGAATAACATTGATTCGTTTACTGTCATTTAGATTCAAAATTCTAAATTACTTAGTAATTTTTAGATATCTGTGAATATGATACATAATTAAAGATGGCTTGACATTTTTTTAGGTTGCTTAGTAAAATCTTAGTAAAATGAACAATGAGTTAAAAGAAATCACGATGAATGTATATCGATTTATTTCTGTGCATTGATTCATAAGTTAATAGTTTATAGTATAACATTCAATGACTACTTAAGATGAAAGAAAATAAGCTGAATACACTGGTGCAAATGATATATTTTGTTATAAAAATACAACTGTAATATTTTTTAAAGTAATTATTTATGTTCTAATTACAATGCATTTAATCTTCCGTGTTTACATTTTAACTCATATTTTTAAGCCATTTTTTGTCTCTGCTGGAGAGTGATTATTATTAAAATATGGAAAATATTTTAATTTAAACGTCATTAATAAATGATATTAATTCCAAAATGTTTCTCATGGAAAAGTTTTATTAAAGATCTTGACGATTTACTGTTCAGAAGTACAAAGGTAGTCTATTTATCCCACAAAAAGTAACACATTTCTGGACGTTGAGTTGATATGAATTATATACTATACATATTTTAATATGCTTAATATTAATGAAAAATGTAAATGCTAATGAAAATTTATATATATATATTTATATATATATATATATATATATATATATATATATATATAACTGTAAGTTTATAAGACTTTCTATTAATTTTTGAAAAATTCTAATGTTAATGAATTCATATTAAAATCACACACACACACACACACACACACACACACACACACACACACACACACACACACACACACACACACACACACACACACACACACACACACACACATATATATATATATATATATATATATATATATATACTATCTTATTTTTTACTACTAATGATCGATGGATTACATAGTTTTAATATGCGAAAGATGAAAATGTATAAATACTTGCTCTTCAATTACTTTCAAAACAATCAATAATCGAAAAAAGTATTAGTTAATTTTGTCAGTTAATGTGAAGCTCAAAATTATAATTGGAAGCAAACAAAAGGGAGAACAGAAAAATAAAGGGAATACAATGTCATAGCGAATTTACCGTTTTTTGAATAACTTACTAAATTCATTACTTTGAAAAAGTCTTATAAATTAAAAAATTATACAAGAAAAAAAAAATGGAGAAACAAAGTTTTCTAAAATATTACACTTTTGCTAATGATACTTATAGATAACCATTTAATATTATGTTTGCAAATAATGATAACAAAAATAGCCAAAATGACAAATAAATATATAGAAAAAATTATCAACGCCTTCTTAAGCTTTCGATAAGTTAAGCTCTGATAGTTGAAAATTAAATACAAATCAATAATATGTCAAACAACTTAACGAAACATTTCAAGTTATAAATATCCTGTTTCTCAATTCTTGTAATTATCTCTCTATATACTTTAAAAATTCAGATTTCTTTTCAATGGTTTTATTCTCAATGAAATTAACTTCTTAAAGCGAACTTAATTTTAAAAGTGATTCTATAATATTAAGTGAATACAAGAGCAATTATTCATTTTAGGAAATGTATTCAAATTCAAATTTATTAGTGGAAATCTTTGTTTAGTTTGAATTCACAATTTACAAGCCTACCATACGCATTAAATTGAACATCAGTTTTCAGTGCACCTTTTGAATAATAATAAATAATATTGTTACAGAATTTTATTCGATATATTAAGAATTCATTAGCATTATTAGATTTTTTCAAAAGCATTTTATAAAAAGGTTTTCAAAAAATATTGATGTAGACAATAATATTCTTCTAAAATATTAAAATTAAAACAAATGATAAATTAATCAATTAAATAAACTTTAGGATAAATATAATTAAAATTAAAACAAATGATTAATTATTAAATAGAATATATTTTAAACTAAATATAAAAATACTTAATTTTTTATATGTTTTATTAAAATCCAATAAAAAAATTAAAGAGAAACCTATTACGAAGTATTTTTGGAAATTAAGTGAAAGCTTCGTATACTGGTGAAAGATGCATCGAACATATACGCAAACACTTCTGCGATAAAATTTTGAAAAATGCTTGAGTAACAATTTTACCGTAGACTAAAACAATAATTCCTGTGGCGGATAATAAATGTATGTCATATAACTTAATTTGATTTATATGGAAAATAAACCATTATAAGAGCTTAAATTTTTTTTGCCATACATTTTTGTTGTAAAATGAAGAGTAAATTAGCATAAACTATTTAATTAATTATTTTTGAAACATGATACAGCATCATAATAACAATTTTAATTTTAAAGTGCACAATAACAGTTTCGGTTGAATAAAGGCTTAAATGGCAAAATTAGCCTTCAAATAATTTTTTTTTTATTTCTAAAATACTTTAAAGTGTCAAAATTGCTTTAAATTATAATTTAAGCTTTTGATTTAGTTCTTGAGTGTAACATCAAAATGAGGATTTTTAAAATCGTATTTTGTTTTAAAAAAATTACTTATTCTCATAATTTATTCACATTAATTAAATACGTTGTATTTTACAACAAATTAAAATGTTCAGAAAAATTTTACTTTCCCAGTTTATTAGTTTATACTATTGCTGTTAACAGAAATCAACATTTTGTGTACAATAAATAAAATAAATAATTATCGTCAAAAACAGAAATATTCTTGATAAATTGTTATAAATCATTCTTAAATTGCTAAAGTTTTAAATTTATTGTTCCATGAACAAATGCATAGAGACGAATCTTATCAGGCTAGGAAAATAAGTAAGTATGAAGAATTAAAAACCACAAGACGTAGACTCAAATATTCTATATAAAATATTATCATTTCATTTAGAATTATGCTTCCAAATATGTAACATCCCACAGTGGTTTAATTATGAAGCAGTCATGCATTCATAAGGTAATTTATTCCATTTTCTCAACTTTTAACCTAAATTACACTTCAAAGGAACACTTCTTAGTTTTGCCTTCATTTACACTTAACCTAGTTTCTCGGCGTTATAACTAGTCTTAGCTCTTTGTTTTCAAAGTAAACTGATTAATTGGCATGCCGTTGAAAGTTTTACAGAAGCGTATTTATCGTCATTGTCATTGAAATCTACACAAGTTTTAATTACTTTGTTGCAGAAATTAGCGAAATTGTTTGTGAGCTATGATGTCGTCATTCCATTTTCTATTGAAAGAGGTATATGCGGTCTGAATAAATGGCAT
>BMAW01115775.1:0-20489 GCA_019974015.1 Nephila pilipes | reverse complement strand
TTCTGCGCATGTCGATATTTGATATTCATTTGGTAGCTCATTACGTACTTAAAAGGCGTGTCAAAGAGAATTTGAGGTTATTGTATCATATTTGCTTCTGAATAATTAAGTATTAGACTTTTTTTTTGCAATATAGGGTGAAATGGCCAGCCAAATACCAGAAGAGAATATCCGTCATTGTATGCTTTTTGAGTTTCGCAAGGGAAATACCGCAACTGCTGCGACTAAAAACTTTTGCGATGTTTATCCAAGCGCATTGGACGTTCGAAAATGCCAAAGATGGTTCTCCAAGTTCAGATCAGGCAATTTTGATCTCTCGGACGCCCATCGATCAGGAAGACCAACAACATTAGATAACGACGTGCTAAGGGCAGAAGTGGAAGCAAATCCATGTCAAACAATTGAGGAACTCTCAAAGAGTCTTAACCAACCTTGGTGTTCAGTCCCCTGTCTATTTTGTATTTTTCCAGAGAGGTTTATTGTAAAGCCACTAGATGGCGCTCTTCCTTGTAATAGGGGAGAATTCTTTTTGTTTTTGAGAGAATGCTTTTGGATGTAAAACGGTACGGTTGTTGATTCGCATATAGGTGCGAGATCCAATATAGTTTGGATTTAATAAACTTTATTTTTGTTTAAATGGTCCGTCGTTCTTGATTAACCGAACTTAAGTCACTTATAGTAGTGATCACTTTGTCAACCATCCAAGAACATTTGCCGCAGATTGGAAAAATAAGCAGAGCTTTTTTGGGTCCCCCATAATCTATCCGAACAGGATAAAGCCAACCGGTCCATGACGTGCAACGTATTGCTTCAACGGCACCGTACAGATCCGTTTTTTGATCGCTTGATCACTGGAGACGAAAAATGGGCCCTGTACGAGAATCCGAAACTCAAAAGGCAGTGGCTCAGCCGAAATGAATTACCACGAACTACAGCAAAGCCGGGTTTACACCCCAAAAAGGCACTTCTGTGTGTTTGGTGGAATACACGCGGAGTTGATCACTTTGAAGTGTTAAAACCTGGACAAATTGTTATTGCAAATGTCTACTGAGAACAACTGGAACGAGTAAACCAGGCATTGATTGAAAAGTAACCGGCAATTGTCAACAGAAAAAGAGTTATTCTGTAACATGACAATGCAAGACCGCACTGTGCAAAACGGACCTTAGACAAAATAAACGAATTGGGGTGGGAGGTACAGCCTCACCCACCATACTCGCCCGATATTTCACCCTCGGATTACCATTTAATCCGATCTCTGCTACATTGTATTAGTGGCAAAAAATTAGAAAATATGATGATGTCCAAATGCTATCTCGACGTATTTTACAGAAAAACCGATTGATTTTTACCGCTCCGGCATTGAAAATTTGTATACTAGATGACAAAAGGTTGTTGATAATGGAGGTGAATATATTGTTGATTAGAAATAAAAACTTATTAAAAATGTAGTCGTTTGAATTTAACTTAAGAAAACGACATTACTATCCGGTCCCCCTAGTAGTATAATAATGATTTCTTCCTTACAATATTATTATTACTCATCTGGTGATTTTTTCGGAAAAGTGAAAGTTTAGAAATACTAAATGTAGCACCTCTTTCTTCCTCTTTGCACTGAATGGTGCAATGGAAACTCCTATTTTCTTTTCTTGAATGTCATGTTACTCTTATGGAATTTTGCTCCGTTACCGTCCTGAAATCTATACTATTTTGTCTTTTGAATGAAAAAAAATTAAAATAAAGGATTAACGAAGGCTTCTGCTGAATCACATGTTCTCCCCGAATTTTCGAAAGTATTTAAGAATATATATTTAAGAACGGGAAACCCACAAGTGAATTATGAACATCGGGATACAAGTATTCTAAAAAATTGGAAGGAAAATGTAATTTTGCAGCAACTTTTGTTGTTTTTTGAACGTTCGGATGCTTTGATTTGCATTCAAAGAGGACGAGAGTAGAAATTCTATAGCATTAACATTACGTTCACGAAATCAAAATGGCCGGTTGACAGGACATTTAAAGTGTTTGTAGTTGTATCATTTTAAAATCCGATGATTATTTTGTAATTACCTGCTAATTTGTTAAAACATAAAAAAAAAAGTCTTCTTTAAAAATTCCATGCAATTCAAAATTTAATATTCTCATTCAACTTCTTAAAAACATGAGAGCTCATACTTCTTGTATATAAAATGAAATATTTAAATATATAAACATAATATTTTTAAATACACATTTATAATACTTTTAAAATACATAAACTTAATACTTATTTAAATATTGTATTTAAATGTATATAAATTAAATATAAGTGCAAAGTTAATATTTAAATATATAAGTATAATATTTAAAAATAAATATAATACTTATGTACATAAATATAATATTTAAATAGAAATATAACATTTACATATATAAATATTATATAATATTTAAATATAAGTATAATATTTCAGTTTAAACAAAAATTCATCTAAGAGACAAAAAAAAAAAAAAAAATAAACCCTCAATGAACTGAATTAATTGTTTTACGTAATTTCTTCAAAAAGAATAACGGCCTTTTCAGTTATGTGGTCATAGTATCAATCTCATAGTCGGTAACGTTTCAGTCGAGTCCCTGATTCGAATCCATATTCCATGAAATATTAGTCTAGTAGAGAGATGAATGCATCTGAAAGCGGTCTAGAGGCTCAAATCTGCATGTTGGAGTGTTATGGATGTGCAGAACTGTCCATCTCGTCATCTGACTGTAGTTCAAAATTACAAGTCAAACAAGAAAAAGTCAGCACCCTCGGTGGTTCCAGTTTTTCGAATCAACAAATTTTCTCATTGTCCATATTTCCGAAATTATCTCATAGTGTTGGACTAGTCAAAGGATTAGAAGCAATGACAAAATGCATAGCAACAGAAACTGTATTTTTCTTCAGTCTTTTAGCACCTTTAATTAAATATATTGAAATAATTCAAGGCCTTTTTTAGAATATTGAAACTAGATTTTGCTATAATCCCAGTGAAATGTATGTTACTCTGTTCCCTTTCGAATGATATACCGTATTCAGAAAGACCATTGCAGCCGAATGGTCATGATCGCGAGTTCGAGATTACCGTTTTTCCGTCGAATACTACAGAACCCCCGGAATGGAGTTGATGTACGTTAAATCAATCGAGACTCCATATCCTAACATTGGTACGGTGCTGGAGCTTGGTAAGGGGCAGGTTAGTTCTTGTGTCGTTCTTGCTATTTAATTTAGGTTCAAAATTCGTCACTAACAGCCCTTGTGATGCTTCTAAGTGCGACGTTAATAAATTATCAATAAAACCTGTCCTGATTCAAAATAAATGATTAAAAGTTAATTGAATCACTTCTTTTGAATCAGAACTTTCAATTGAATTCGTAATGCAATGGGAATCGTCATTTATTATTTTAACGGTTACTTTTCGAAAGCTTTCATTTTGACATACTTTTAAAGTATATTTCGATGATTTTCAAAATTTTCAAATCTCTGTTATTGCTCAGCATATCAAATGTTATCAATATTTCCATATTTTTGTAGCATATGTAGTTATTATATATTCAATTAAGTTATGTTGTCTAAAATCTCTAATTTGGAATAAACTAAAAAATGTAGTAAAAACATTATATAAATGAATTTTTTTTTTTGTAAAAATCTATGAATATATAATTGTAAGTTAGAAAGTTGTACGTGGTTTTCCTGTATTTAATTTTAAACATGCTTGTTTATAAATTTCAAACTATAAAATGTATATTTTGTAGTTAATTGAATTATATTCTTCTAATTATTTAAATTACAGTTTTCTTTTTCAGCTGGAGCAATGTTTAAGAACTTCAGTAATTGAAGGAAATCTTTTTGCTTAGCTTAGAAATAAACAGAATTTTTTTCTCTTTTTAAATAAGAAAAATACTTTATTTTTTTCCATATTCCATAACATAACAATAGTTATTTATATTATCTAGTTTATCATTTGTGCATTTTAATATAAATTTTAAAAGGATAATGTATATGAAAAATTATTTTTGAAACTTAATAGCATCGAGCATGGCAACTCTTTTATGATAAAATATTTAATTTTCTAAAAATTAATTCCCTCTCAGTTTCCATCGGATTTCGTGTCTCAAAGTTAAAACTTGATGCATTCTTTGAAAAGCAGCTCCGAACTATTCATCTCTTTCTGCTAGCCAATGTAAATCCGCTGTTTAGTTTGGAATGCCCTATTTATGTCAGAGATCTAGAAAAATTATTATTCTCAAATATTCTAAATTAACGGTTAAATGGTTGGAATGCAGTTTAACCCAACTGGCCTTGGCGATAAGAATTATTTGGTGGTATTTTGCCAAATGTGGCTACCCTGGTCCGTTTTACGGACTTCACGTTCAGCCAAATAAAAATGTGTCAATTTTTGAAATTTCTCGTATTGGTTGAGCTAAACTGCACTATTAAAGAAAATATTTGTTAAAACGTGTCACAAATATTGAAACTTTGCATTGTTAGGCGAGTAAGAACAATCCCCAATGTTTCAGAGCTCTAACCTTACGGGAAGTTGGTTAAATTAACGATCAAAAATTTGATGATACAGACACACACACATAAACACCAGGTGAAATACATAAAAACGTTTTAAAAAAATTTACCGCTTTCATATATTTTTCTTTTATTTTACACGAAGACCGCTTTAATTGGAACATTTTCTGTAATAAAATTATCGCTTACGTGCTACAGTTTATGCGTTCTTTTTATGAACTAGCGGATCTTTTATGAACTATTAAGTTGACTCCGTAATTTATCTCAGGAAAAGTCCCAAAAATACTATTCTTATTTTAATCAAGAATATACGATCCTTCTTTATTAATGGGAGATACATAGTACTCGTAGATGTTCACAATCACATTACCATATTTTATTTAGTGGCTCATTTTTCTTCGAATCATTCAATCTTTCGTTGCATGTAATCTGTTCTTTATTCCAAGTTCGATGTTTTAGTGCGGAATGGAGTTTTTGTTTTTTACCTCATGAAAAATTGAAAATATTTTTGATTTTGCTATGTTTCAATTGGGCGTATTTTTTGTTCGTGGATATATGTTTCAGAACCAACAGAGAACTTTGAACGCAGAAAATTGATGAAAGTTCTTCAACATAGAAGGCGTAAGACATGAATTTTGATTTTATTGCGCAATCAATTAAAAATTTAGAAAAATTCACAACAAAGAACTTTAAAAACAAAGGAATATTAAAATATTAGTCCTAAATGAAGAATAGATTTTCCGATAGAAAATCAAAATCCATAAATTTGTGCAGAATAGAACATTGTTTGGAGCCAAAAGTCAGTTAAATATTTACATATCACAGACATTTAGCACGATTGTGGGAGGAATATTATCTCTTTCTGTGCATAAAATCATTTACGATTGAATAATTATTGAAAATAATGGAGTAGAAAATTTCTTCAGAACAGTTAGAAAATCAACCCTATGATGAAAAATACAAGGAAAAAAAATTATTAATTGAAATGAAAGAAATAATTATCAAATTTCCAAATCAATTAATCTGTAATGAAAGCCATCAGATCAACTCATCATCACATGTCCATCTTATAGGTATAATCGTCAAAATTGTTTTTAAACTCGAATTACGAAATTGTTTTTCAATTATGAGCTTCGAATATAACTTTTAGGTAAAACTTATTCTGTAATTAGATGTATTGTAGAGGAAGATTTCCTCACATTTGTACGGATTTTGAAATTGTTCAATTTTTCCAGTATCACAAAAATAATTGGACAATAATAATTACAGTTTAATAGAGCTCTTAGATTTGGTTGAATCAGATTCCATCTGGGAATTTAATTTGTTCATTAAAATTAATTTTGTTTACCATTAAAAGAAAATGAAAAAAAAAAAAAATTTAAATGATCTGAAATAATTCTCGATTACTATTGGTTTGCGAGGATTTCTAACCGAATATATATACTGCATTCACAGTTCAAAGTTAACATTCATTCTAAGTATAACCTGTAGCGATCGAGTATTGACTAAAGCATCGGTGAGTTTTATTCCTTCTTATCTATGTTTTCTCGTAAAATATTCGTTTCCTATGTAATCTTACTATAGTTTTAATTTCAAATGCATGGTATACATTGAATGAAACAAAGTAATGATCGTGATATAATATTGGAAATAATTTTTGCAGACATATACCTTATATTTACGGATACTTTCTAGATCGAAATTTGTTAGACATATTTGTTATTGAATTGGAAATATATTCTTTAGTTTTAATTCACAAACGCGCGCAAAAGGAAAATTGGCACCTTAGCCCATTGCGAGAAAAGTGTCATTTAACTCTTTATGTAATATCATAAATCAAAATTTCTTAAAAAATTGTGTATTTTATTTATTACATACTTCAAATCTGCATGCACTTGAGAGTAAAAAGACACGCGAAATACATGTATTTTAGAGAATTGTTTTTTTTTTTATTTATGCTTCTTTTTGTGTGGAGTAACAGAACAGCAAAGGATATTCCAACGTTCTAATTTCCGTGAATGTTTTTCACTTTCACCTATCTTTAGGAACTGCTTTATCTTTTTCAGTGTATGTCTTATTTCATTGCCTAAAATTTGTAATATTTGATTATCAAAAAGAAGTTTAAAATAATACAAAATAGCTGCATCATTCCTAATATTCAAGGTTTTTCCTGAATTTACAAAAAAAAAAAAAAAAAAAAAAAAAAAAAGATCAGGGGTAGAATGTGGCTGAATATATTACATATTTAGTGGGCAGTCACAGGAAAGTTTATTTTGTATCAATATAAGAAAAATTGAAAGGGAGTTCATTTAAAATTTGGTGCACATTCTGTAAATTATATATCACCCATTCCGTTCCAAACTCATCAGAATTTTATCCTTTCAGAACCTCTTAGGCTTTGCAGAAAAAGTGTCCTTTCATGATTTTATATTTCTACCAAAGAGTTAAAGCTTTTTCCGAAAAGAAAATTGTGTGTTGATCGAAATAGGTGGAAATCTGACTTCAAGAAATCTGGTGAATAAGGTAAAAGAGGTGGAACATAGCAACCCAGGTCTCTAAGAACATTCGATTAAAATTCAAAGACACGCGAGTCCTGGCATTGTCTTGATGAAACGCGTTGCATGTCCAATTCGTTATACTTGGACGTTTTTGTTCAATTTCTGTCCTTTATTCATTTAACCGGGGCATTTCAATCTGACATTTGGTAGTTTTGTGATCTCTTGTAATGCAGTTTTCCGAATCCTCGAAACACCGAAATGACCTTTTTAGGACGAAGACCGGCTTTTGGGGTCGATAAAGTTAGTTCATGCTGCTTTCCCTAAATACGTTATCAATTTTTCATCCCCCGTCACCATTTGCTTCAAAAATGGTTCTTACTCGTTGAGTTCATATTGACAGACTGGTATTGAAATATGATCCATCAGATTTCCCCTCTCCCGTGAAATCGCGGGGGAAGACATACATCAAAAAGGTTTATGTAACCCAGTTTCACGTAATATTCGTGGTTGTTGGATTTTGATATTTTTAACATTTATGCTAATTTATGTGTCGTAAAGCGTGGGTTATTCTCGATTGGTGTTTTAATCTGATCTTAATTTGAGGTGGAGGGCCTATCCGTTCGATTTTGATCTTTAAGGTTGGAACAAAAGGTCTTAAACTTATCAAACCTCTTGTCAATAGATCTTTTAATCACAGTATCTTTCTCTATAAACAGTGTATTCCTAATTTACCACGACTGCCATTTTAGCCTTTCCTGTAAAATAAAAGCATTAAATATCTCTAAATCTCTTGGTTTTCATATTCAAGGTTTTTGAAACTGAAAAACATTACCGTATTATAACCAAACTATTTTCAAAACATGATTGCAGTACCATGTTTTCCAATATGTACACAAGTTACTTTTTTCAATCATTCTGATGAATTCCCTGCTATTCGTACGCCAACAACCGAAAATTGGTACTAATGTTTCCGACCACTCCAATATTTTACATCGGTGTTAATCAATTTGAATTGATATTGATGTGTCTTGTGATTCGTCGTTTTTAGTATAGGAATCCTTGGAATAACAGCCTGTTTGGTAGTTATTTTCTTCAAAATAAATAAAAAATCAAATAATATCAAAAATATTAAGAGGTATAAGTGTCCGGTTAATATGGAATGCTTACGAATACAAACATTTGCTAGGCAAATCTTCATAGTTCTTATAGTTACTCATCAATCCTCTCATAATTTTATTAAATTTAAAACACTTTTTTTTAATATTAGTATGATTAATTGGAATAAAATATCATACAAAAAACAATCAAAATCATGCAATTTCTAATATATATGTACTTATGTTTTTTCATACCTTTAAATAATTTCATTCTGTTAAAATAATTGTCAATCGTTTTTGCTTCTCATTTTTAGGTATATAATGTATATCCGTTACATCCTTGGAAGTTTCGCAGCCATCTTATTTGTTACGGTTGTGATTGCGGGTGTTACACAACCACCGAGCACTCATCTAGGCAGAAAGTACGTGTTTGAATGTGTAGCAAAATGTGAGTTGTTCGTGTGTTTAAAAGATCCATGTATTACCTTGAATCAGTGGTTCTTAAATTTGTCATTTTCCTACGGAAATCCAATACTTAAAAAATTTTAAGAATTTCTTCCTCCCTAATATAAGAAAATATGAAAAAAAATTATACGTTTCACTATATCTAATTTAATTTCAAAAGTAATCAATGAAAAAATTTAAATTATAATTTATTTAGTTTTTACTTAAAATTTCTTTTTTTTAAAAATAAAAGTGAAATACTTAAATTTTTATAACTTATAGGTGCAATTTGATGTAAGGTTTAAACTTTATATTAAAAAGTAACGTAACCGATCATTAAAGCACCTTGAAGTGAAATGCTTAACTAAAACTATAAGATATATGATGAAATGAATAATTGAAAAGATAATACATATACAAATACACAAAAAGTGAAAAAAATGTCTTATAATTAGTTCCAAATACACAAAAAGTAATGAAATGAAATCAAGTTTTAATGAGATGGAAGGTCTTGGTACTGTTGCAATAAAAAGTGAAACTCGGCGCAATATTTAACACAGCTCAACGTAAAGTATCTTCAAACTTTTTTTTTTTTTTTATCATCGATGAATGATAGTTGGATTTAGTAAGAGTTAAAGCTAAAAAATTATCGTTTCACATAAGTATGGGGGGCTAATTGGCAAAAGAACGAACAATGTCATTTCATAAATTGTGGAAAATTCAATTCTAGCTCCTATCCAGAATTCAGTCTGGGATTTTTGTGAAATTGGTGAATCGCAGTGCGATAAAGCTACAACAACGCTCTTAGTGGAAATTTCCAGGACGTGAATATGATTTACACGGCTCAACGTAGCCAGTATTACGATTTTGTGATTACTTCTGCGCAAGAAACGTAATATATTAAATTAAAGTTAAGGGATAAATAACACAGCTAATGTTTTTTCATTGCATTAAAAAGGCTCCCCGCGGTCCCGGAAGCATTGTTTTAAAAAATGAAATTTGGTGTTCAAGTTAAAAGAATAAGATAAAGAAATAAATTTTTGTTTAACAACTTTATCCTAAAATTATCAAAATTATTTAAAGGTACACCTGATATGTGTGCAAAGAGTGACATACTTATATGTGTGCAATGAGTTATGATAATTGATATTCCTTGTTTTGATACATTTATTTAGCACCGGGTTTAAAACTCAACTAAAGTTTCAATATTCTTTCTGAAAATTTACAATATATTTGGTTTGGTGAATTTAGTTACAATATATTTGGTTTGCAGCCACTCTCTTGAAAAATAACGCCAGAAGTTATAATGCATTGCTAACTACCAAGCCAAGTTGTCTTTTCAGCCTAGTTGGCTAAGGCACAGCAGAAAGCGACAGGTTAATATTCTACGGACCAATTGGTCCAGTGTTCGAAACAACCGCCGAAGGCATCCAATATCACCAACTGTTCCCCCTTCCACGGGGAGCGGGATAGAATAACATCCCTCGATGCCTTCAGAGAAAAAAACATTCGCCGAATGGTGACTCAGGACTTGAACACTAGATAGCAGCACAGCCTATAGCTACTGAATAAAACAACCACCGAAGATTTCAATGCAGTATCAAGTGCATTAACTTCACTATGGAAACAACGTGTTTGAAAGTTTCAAAATAGATCCAACTTTCGTGAAGGAAGGTCATAAAATTCAATTGAAAAGTCTTAGAAACAGAAATATTTGAAGTTTCAAGCAGAATATCTATCTAATGTTTCGCGAAAAGGAACAAAAACAAAGCAATTAAAAATCGCACTGCATATTGTTTTCATGTGCTTTCGAGGAGTTAAATTTAATTAGTTAATATAAGACTTTTGATGCTTTTAAACATTTCGAACTTTTTTTTTTATTGTGCGTTATTTGAATTAACAGTTACATTTTCCCCCCCAAACAGCTGGCGATCAACAATTGTGTGATGAATTCTTAAAATGTTACGATACAGTACCAACAAAAGTATGTATATATATTTAAAAATTTATACATTGATGAGAAATTTCGTAGTTAAAAGATAAAAGAAGTTAAAGTAGGACTTGAAGAACTTTATCTGCTTTAACATTAATAAATTATTTAAAAATTATGTAATTATATCCACTGAGTTAAGGGCAGTCCTTTATTTTAATATTTATTTATTTGAACTTAAAGAAGTTGTAACATTTCGAAACTTCAGAAAGGAAAATAAATTTTTTCAGCAATAGAAAATGATTACTAAGGAATAATTCAGCTTCCAAGAGCTAAAATTATGAGACTTAAGAAGTCAAGAGCTTTTCGGAAAAAATGAAAATAAAAATACGCTTTAAAATGTATAAAATTAAAAATATTCAATGTGACCACATACCGCACCAGATGACCAATGATGTCATTTGGGACAGTACGGTTTTTTCGTTTGCATTGCAGGTGATGTCATTACGCTTGATCAGTAACCCCCTAAAAGCCTACATTGAATTTCCCGAAAGAATTTTTTTTCAGTATTGAATTTTAAAAGGTGAAGAACTTTTTACTCTGTCAATGGCAAATACAGACGAAATGAAAATGCGATTCAATACAACCTTCCAAACTTTCACCGCTTGCATATCTCTCAAGTTTCTGGTGGTAATCTCATGGAATATTTACAATTTTATAAACATTTGAGCATTAATTTTAAAGAAATTTTTCCAAAAAGTGTGTGTTTTCTTCTGTTTTGTCAGTTTGTTTTGACTATTCTTTAGTAAACACTATGCATTGCAAATTTTTCCTGGAAATTTCATTTCATAGTCAAGAGTTTAAAGAGTGGAGATCAAACGCTTCATAACTATATGGTATGAAATTCCCACAAGAATATCAAAAAATCTCAATCGAATACTATTCAAGTATTTTCTCTTGAAAGCAAAAACCATTTTCATTTTAATGAGACTCGACTCTCATCTACTTAGTTTTAATTTCGGATTTCGTCTTTTAAAATGCTTTCAAAATTGTAAGTTGAAATATATGTTGTGAATAGAAAAATATGAAAATATTTATATTGTTAGCCACCCATGGAGCTACTGTTTTAGTTGGACCACTTTCAGCGTACCAGAAAACTTTTCAACTTTTAATCGTGTACTTCAATTTTAATTTCACGTAGCTGATATAATATTCAATTTAATAATTTATCATTTCCTATAATTTTATTATCTGAAATGTTTACTATTGTCCATTTCTAAATATATTTTTATCATTTACTTTAACAAATCTATTTAATTGAGTAATTTCATAATAATTGTAAAAAAACGTACCTTGTGTGACTAAATCTATTCTTTACAAAATTTTGCGTAAATATTTAAATTTTTGTTATTATTTTATTTCATTTTTATTTTTAAAGACCAAAAGAGATATATTTCGTGTAATATGTATTGAACTTATTAATTTATTGCTTACTTTACTATTAATATATGTTCAGAATATTATAAAAAATTCAATAAATTATTGCCTATGCTTGAATATCTTATGGTTTATATTAATTTTAGTACCTGAATATATTAATTTGAAATTTTTCACCCAATCGGTTACTTCGAATAACTTTTGTTAAATTTCGCATCATGTTTGCACTTTGTAATGATTATAATTTTGATTAATTTACAGACGCAGATAAAATCTTGTTATTTCAAAAACGTGCAATAAAATTATACCAAACTATTGCTGTGTAGAGCACTTTTTTTTAATCGGAGAAAGGTCGAAAAGAACAATGCTGAAAACTTTTGTAGGCATTATAAGACTTACTTTTTTGGAAATAATATGATTCGTAGTTATAATTTTTAAGGTAAAAATCTAAATTATCTTAAGATTTTTGAATTAATAACTGCACTGTTTGGATTTCAAGATTGGAGTAACATTTTAAACTTCCATTTACAAGTCTTTTGTGTAGAAATCCAAGAAATTCGATGACTTTTCTTGAACGCTGAACATTACCAACGTCTATTTTAAAATTTTTTCCTTGAACATTCAGTTGTTTAATTTGTAATTACGCGTAATTGTTGAACGATTGTTTGCATTTGGTTACAGAATAATACTTTCTTGCAATTTGATAGTGTTATTAAAAAAACAACCACAAAAATCTTTTTCTAAGCCCATGCAATACATAAGTCAATTAGCTTCTACTTTTTTATATTCTAGGTAAGTGACACAATGTTTGATCAGGTTATTCTGCTTGATTGGGTCTCTCTTTCGGCGTCCGTAATTTAGTATTGTTACACTTGACTCCAATTTCATCACCAATTTTATTATTAAATGAATTATCAATTATCGCCAATTCTATCCCATGTGATTGGTCACGTGGGATAAAATTGGGTACCCTTGGTTTGGCGACAAATCCAAGGTGAAGAATTTCATCATTCCCTGAAACTGGCTCCTCATATCCTAGTAGAGGTGGGTTTCCGTTTCAATTCTTCCCTGTGAATATCCAGTATTCTCCAAAAGAAAGAAAACGATAAAATGAAATCGAAACGAGTTATATATATGACTGAATCCACATGTTTGAGTGAAATCATATGATATCTCCATAGAAATTCTTTGTTTCATTTGAATAATTTTCAAAATTGATTGAAAAATAAAAATAAGTTTGACATAAAATATTATTTGCGAAAATTTAAAGTGTTTATTTCTAGATTTTTTCGCATAAATGTAGTTAGTGGTAAGGGGTAGTAATTTTAACTAAGCATACAAAATTTTTGAATCACCTTTGTGTGTATTACTACAACGACTTTATTTTCTAGATTTTGAATGGTAGAATTGAATTTTTCGCGAATAAGCTTTTAATGCAATGACTTCACTCATTTTCACTATTATTGTTTTGTATCATACAATTTGAAAACAATTCTTCATTTTAGTGAATTAATATTGATAACATTTTATCATTTCAGTATCGTGATATAGTGAAAAAATGTATGGACAAAATTCCCGATGGGAAAACATGCTCTAAAGACAAGGAACTTTTCAATTCAGCCAAAGACCGACTGCAGGTAACGACATCTTAAGAACGATAATTACCTTTTAAAATTGAACCAACTAATTGTAGTAAAAAATCAAAATAAAAAAGTTCTTTAATCGAATTTTAAGTTGACACTTTGAAAAGAAAACAATCATTTGAACAAAGGTACTTCGATGACCAAACAATCACATGAGAGACGCATAAAAAAAATCTTATAAATTATTTTATTTTTTTTCTCGAAGAAATTAAGGAGTATGTAATTTTATGAAATAAAGAGGTTTTGATCTGTTTTTCAGACGGATCTAAACACTTTTCAGAATATTTAGAATTAATTTTAAATATCAATTTAAAATTATTTGTTAAAAAAAGTTTGTGCAATGGTCAAGTAAAGCAAAATGAAATTTTTAAAAAAAATAAAGCATTTTGATAAGAATTAAAAAAATTATTTACATGTGAAATCTAATATATTTTATGTAACAGAAATAGGGGAACCCAAATATATATATATATATAATCTTATTTTATTAACATTAATTTTAAAATTTCTTTTTCAGAAAAAAATTACCAATTTGTAAAATGTTTGTTTGTCTATAAGGATTAATCTATTTTGTAAATTAGTAAATATTTTTCAGTTCCTGGTTTGCCAAAGGAATAAAATATTTAAGGTAAGTTTGCTTTTAAGTATTATCATTAAAGGGCACATTACCCTAAAAATGAACAAAATATGGAAAAAAGTTTTTTATTACATTATTTTGATTGTATTCTTTTAGAAATATATACAAAAATTTTCATAGCTTCTTTTGTATTTTTTAGCGAGTTATTTAAATTTTATCCCCGACATGCTAAATTATTTCGTAGGTCTTCAAAAGTATACATTGCTTTTTCTAAGCTTCTTATTTTTTGTTATGCTTCTATACCGAAAATGACAAATCTCTTCTTGTAACCATTATTAAGTTTTGAAATTTTCTTTTCTGTTTTGCTTAATATATTTCATGATTTATTGCATAGAATAAGGATTTGAGCTTTAAAAAAGACTAATAATTATAAATAGTATTTTTTTAAGGTTTTCCCTACTCATTGACAGAAAATACTACAAATTGCACTAGTACATCCTAACGCTTCGACAGAATAATAACTAGCACTTTTAAGAAAATGAGAGAAAATTTGCTTAGTATTTTTAACAATTACAGAATCAGGATCAATATTAAAACATTGAAATATATAGAAAAAAGGCAGAATTTTAAATAATTGTTTGTTTTAATATGAAAGTTTCTTTGTTATAAAAAAAATCGTATTTTATGTATGTTGAAACATAATGAATAAAAAAAAAACGGTTTCCTATAAATATCTTATCAAAAGATGTTTCTTACAAGGAGTACTCTGACTTTTAATAAAATTACCATAATTTTTATTCTAAATGTGAATTAAATGAATTTTAATTTGAAAAATTATACCAACTTTTTCATCATTTTAAATTCCTTACAGCTCGAAAAAGCAACGCACTTAGTAAACATTAAGTAAAATGAAGATTATGTAAAATTTTTGTTTGATCAACATGAAATATTTTAATGTTTTTTTTTTTTGTTTTTAAGGAAATCACGGCAGAAGATTGGATTATAATGGGAAAAGCTCAGGCAAGATACACAATACATTATTATTTTAATATTATTTTCAATTTTTTATAATTTGCTTAAGCTACTGATACATTTTTATATTTTGGAAAATACGCGCTTAGTGCAATATTGTATTTATTGAGTTATATATATAAAATATATATTTTGTCTTTACTAATACAATAATGATTTGGAGCTCTAACTCATAGTGTTATGATGTCTCGGAGAAGCTTTGGTAATATCTTTCTCTTTCGAAACAACAAAAAACTGGAGTCATTCGTTCAACATACTTCAAATTTCAAAAATTATTTTAACAATAAATGCTTTAATTTTAACGGAAAATATTAACAATCAATGGATATATTTGAATAAGAATGTAAATTTATATTTACAATAAAATATGTTATTATCTTAAACCTCATGAGGACTCACAAAATGGAGAAAGAGAAAGGAGATTAGAGCTTTGAAGGAAAATCTACTTTTAGGAGAAAATCATGAGACAACATTTCTTGCCTTTTCATACCTTTTGTGTAGGAATTACTCGTAAATAGTACAGAGACACAGATCGTGGTAGTATTAGGAACCTATTATGGCTACCTACTTTGGGGTAAATGTAAAGATGTACACCTCTGTCTTTTCTTTCATTACTCCGCGTTTACACCCCTCAAGCCCTCTAACTACTTCCCGGGGCTCCCATGCTCCATGCCCCTTCAACACATACCGATTAAAATTTCAAGGCCTTGATCATGATCACATTAGGTATCTTTTGCAGATCTCCGGATTTCATAAAAATACGTTTGAATTTTTCATTTGCATTCGCGATTGCTCTGGGAAGATTCGGATTTTCAAGCAGTGGTTTCATAAATCTATAACAAGGTTAAATAACAATTTTAGTACCAAGAGGCCTATCGAATCACTAAAATACCATCGACAACAAACAGAAAAATATTTTTAATCATGACATTATTTTTTTACTTACAAAATTATAATTAGTGCTAAAATACTCATGGTGTGATACACACACACTTGCACGTGGCCATACATCAAAGTATGTAGAATGTGGTGCTTTGTAAATCAATAACAATCAGTTTGGTAGGGGGGGGGATGGTTTCATGACTTGGAACATGCAGCCAGAATGAAATTCAAGACTTTGGCAAAATGACAGTTATTCATGTATGCTGATGACTATTTAAACATAAACACACAAAGAGGGCAGAAGACAATACAGAAGCGGACTGCACGTGCCCCGTGAGCAACAGAAACCGAATTAATTCCTTGTCTATCCAACAACCTGACTTTATCAGCCGTCAGGTCGTCTTCGGGAATGTACGGGCATCACTTATGCGTTATTTTCCCTCCGCGATGGAGTTTACTGTCTTCGGTAAACACGTTAACTCTCAGCCGGGTAAACTAAGCGATAATTTCCTATTTTCGAACTTTCTTCTTGTAAAACATTTTTTTTTCTTTCCATTTTTCAAACGTATAAATCGCACTTACACCTTGTTTGGATCAGCATAGCCATATCTGGCTCATGTGCCATTAATCTTTATATTCTAACTCACAATTTTAATGAAGTAATTCACAATCGAAGGATTAGATTGGCCAGTGTTTAATAATGGAAAAGCACTTGAGTAATACCAGTAAAAACAAATCTAAAATGAATGAAAGTTTTCGCAAGATGATTGTTACAAGGAGATCACGCATGCGCACATTTGAAGTGCTGAAAATGCTTAGGACGATAACTTTTAAAGCTTTAATAAAAGGTGGGGTGATTTGGTGTGCATATATATTTTTTTGATCACGGGGTATTCACATGGTATAAGATGAAGGAATAATTAGGGATAGACGTGACGTCTATCAGTCAAGTAGGGATTATTTATGACAGATTTATGATAACGTTAAAGTGGATTCAACAAATTTTATGAGCATGTTATTTAATAAACACAAAAGGAATAATTTGGAACTGGATCAGAAAATGGGAATGAACTCCTTATTTTTGATTTATAGAAAGAAATTAAAGTTTTATGAGAAATCATTTTATATATATATATATATATATATATATATATATATATATATATATATAATATTCGTTAAAAATTTTTATTTCTTAAAAACAATATTTCAAAACCAAGTTTCAGTTCTTTACTCTAATATTGCTTAAAAAGTATTACTTATAAAACAATATGTGGATAAATCAAACTGGGTTATAAATGTTTGAATAAATATTATTTAATAACAGCATGAAATATATATATTTATTTTCCAGGAATGTTTCATAGCGGTTGGTTACAAATGCGATAAAATGAAATTACCTAAGGCGTAATTTTTAGAATTCTTCAGTTTGATCCAGAGAAGCGGATATGCAGGCTTACATTTGTGTTATAAAATTAAAGAAAGTTCTTAATTATGAATGAATTGTACTTCATTGGATTAAAATATGAGTAAATTAAATAATATCTTGCAGCAAAGCTATTGTTTCTGTTTTTTTTTTTTTTTTGCTTATGTTATTTCTAAATTATTTAAAATTACTTTCTTGTATGTATACAGACAATCATGGACATTTTAATACACTCGTATTAATATGGATTCACTTATTCACTTTTACGGTTATCGCTTATAGTCCTTAATTGTAATTCCAGACACTATCACTAGATGACATCAGAAATATAAACTTTAAATCCCACAAAATATTTTTATATTCTCCTGAAACGGTATTAAGAGAATTACACATATTAGGTATATAAGTTTTATTGGGGTAAGTATATATATATAAAGAGTTTGTGGGATGTCTATTTGTAACCGAAAATTATTATTGATTGTCAGACACGATAGATCCCGCAATACAAACAAGGTGTTGGCCTAAAATATACTGATGTTTATTTAAGTAACTTATATATTGTCCCTTAACGAGAATTACGTTGGAGAGAACGGTGTAAGATTTGGAATGCTGGTATCATATGTTATACGCACTCGAATAAATTTGATTCACAATACTCCAACTTTAATATTTACGGTTAAATTAAATATGAATGAATTATGAATTAAATAAATAATTTGTGATTCGATTTAATCACCTCTCTGTACCCGCATTTTAAACATCGCGTGACTATTCAGTAAAACCCGTTGTTGTGGAATTTTGTAGTTGATGTCCACATGAGGCTTTAACTCTTTTGCTTCCGAAGGGAGAAAAAAGAAGTGTTTCTCTGGGCCTGCGGCTTCTTACCGAAGTGTGTTACGCTGTGCCCAGACGATTTTAGATATTAAGCCTAATTTGTGAAAAAAATTCCTCTAAAATCGGCTATTTATTAAAAATTTTTGTTACATACATATATTATTTAAAATGCATTAAAAATAATATGTACAAAAGAAAAAAGATTTAATCGAAAATTGAATGTTTTATACATAACATTACACAAAAAAAATCATACTTTTAAGAAAATACAAAGTATATTTATATATGCCACGTAACTTTCATGGTGAAATGATGTACTATTACATGGAATTTAAAGATATAAAAGATAAATCATATTTTGCTGTATGGTATATTTATAAAAAAAAATCAATGCATAGTTTAACGTCACATGTCTTACGCGAATAATTTGAGGCTTAACGCAAGATATTGAGCAAAGGGCACATCTTAGTCCTTTTTTTCACTTAGAAATCTATGAAAAGATACTTTCTTTTCTATGAATTTATGAAAATATACTTTCTTTTCGTCATGACGGTCACTATAAATAAAAACCGACCCAAAGAAACCAACACCTGAGAACTTCTGCTACCAAAAGCCCTAACCTCTATAAAAGGTCATAAATTCTCCTTCGAACTTCTAAGAAGCAAACAATTAAGAACAAAGTAAACCGAAAGCAAGTGCAACCTTTAAACCATGTCATTACATTTAAAGAGCCGCGTCGCAGCACGTGCTTTTAACAGTTACTGCCCACCTCATGGTAGCCAGAAGTGAAATCTAACCCCATATCACCAAGGTCAACATTCCAAATTACCTATTTATATAGATTTCGCGGTATTGTAACGCCATATAGTAACATTAAAAAAAATCAAATAAAACGTACTGATCCAGCGTATCTCTATACGCTGGGCCGTAGAAAACACCCGCGGAACGTATCGCCCGTGATACGCTAGGCACAGGAGAGCCAACACGAGCGTGCCAAACGTGATTCGCTGGGAGGGAACGGGTTAATAGCAACTTTGTTTCCTCATTCGTGGTGTCTGACTGACAACACTGCCGACGGACTCAAGTTGGATTGTCGATGGTTACTATTAATGGATGGATGAACTATTCACGATTTTCTTTTCTAACCTCGGGTACTTTATAGTTATATAAATTTGAATTGAATAACATTACAATTTCTTCCCAACCAAAGTGAAACTTGATTAGGTTAATTAGATAAAGATAGAGGGGAATTGAATTCAATTAGAAATAATTGTATATAAATGAAAGAGATTAAAAGGAATATTAATTCATGGATAGAAGACAACGTCCACTTGGTAGTAATTGGTTTAAATTAGATACAAATACAGTAATTAATTTTTGGGATTGAAGTAAATCGCGTAGGAGTAAAACTAAGTTTCGAAGCTTCTTATAGAGAGAATTGTTGGAATCAGAACGAGTGATTTAGTAAGGTGAGAATTCATATTTAAATCATAACTAGGATTGTTGAATTAAGTGGGATTTGAGAGAACACGAATTTAAACATTTCCATGGATTGATAAAGAATTTTGTCTTGTTCTAAGGTATCTTCAATTGAAATCTGGTAATTATTGACTAGTATATTAGCCTGAGATATGGAGGTAGAGTTGAATAATAAAGAATAGGGATGTGTGTTACACCCATTCGTAAGTAATGTAAAATTTTGGCTTCAGGAAAAAAAAGGTAAACTTATAAACGAAACTTACATAGCAGATATATAGGATCAATACTGATAATTTGGTTGGAAATTTCTTTTCATGTATGTTATTTTGTCTGTTGGAACTTGCCCACCCTCTGTATCTGCCACTGATAGTATGCTCAAGCAGTGACAGATTTTGGGGGACCTGGAGGCCCGGAAGTAGCATTTACTTTGTACTCGAATCTTAACTCACTGCCTATCGTCTGATCTTACATAAACGTTTCCTACGCGTATATCTCAATTGCTTTTTAATCTTAAATATACAGGCTTAAAGAATTAAATAAACATGTGTAAAAATATTTAAGCAAATTTTTATTTGAAGATAGAATAAATGTAGAAAAATATTTTTTTTAATTAAATGTATGTGTGTTTTGTAAAGTTAATTTTTTTTTTAAATTTTAAGTAATTTTTTTTAA
>BMAW01115762.1:24309-50260 GCA_019974015.1 Nephila pilipes | reverse complement strand
TGACAGCCAGCATATGCGTTCAGTTACATGTGCTCGATTCTGGTGGTGCTTGCAAAAGGGATCTGTGTAATACATGTAGTAGAATATATTGATATTGTCGCGTAAAGATAAGAAAGCAGTAAAGAGACTGCGAACCTCAACTCGAGAATTAACTTATTGTCCAAGAACGGAAATTAGTGGCTGATAACTTAAACTAGGGAACAATAAAAAGATTATGATTAAAGATTAATATAAATTTACTACAATTGGAGATAATAGGATACAAAACAAGACAACAGGAAGATAAAAAACGATCTCGAATGTCCAGCTCTGCAAGAGGTATATGTACTCGAAGAAGAGACGCACTTCGCTTCATTTCGTGCTTCCTTGTACAAGTTCTCCAGAAGAAATATAGCTCGTAGGACTTTTGTTGACGAGGGTCGAATGCCGACATCGTTAATAAGATACGTCGAGTGAATGTATTTATGGCGCGAGAGCCTATTCTAACTCTTGCGGCAATAACAAGAAATGAGTATCGCTACAGTTCCTCCTTTTTAGAAAGAAGCACCCCCCCTCCTCTGCAATCAGGTTTGGCTCCTGACAACAGGTCCTGACAAGGCTGTAATCTCAGGACACGTACCACATATTTTGTTCTTCGACGTCTACAATTTTCTTCCATGTTTGTACTTCAAATGTGACATCAGATAAACTTCGAATGATTCAATACGGTCCAAAATAACACTTTAAGAGCTTCTCGGAAAGTTCAAATTTTTGTATTGGATTGATGTAAACACTCAAACTAAATCCCCTACCTTAAAGATGACTAATCGATGCCAATAATTGTATCGGCGTTTGTCATCAGCCTTTGCTTCGAGAATGTCGAGTTTTGCCAGTTACCTAGCTTCTTCAGCCCTGGTGACAAGATGTTATACGTAATTGTCATGCGTTTCAGTATTGTTTGGCAGAATTACACCGAAAAGCGTCTTTATGTCTCTTACACGAATAAGAAAAAATAGGCTGAGTCCCATCTTATCCTGTTTTGCAGAGTTATATGCGAAGGTCACAAAGGGTAGAATATTATCCCAGTTTCTTTGTTCGACATCTACGTACATGGACAGCATGTTCGCTAACGTCCGGTTCAAACCATTGGTCTGTGGTTGATAGGCAGTCGTCAGAAGATGAGAAGTGTGGCACAACTGATTAATGTCTTTCGCAATACTTAATAAAAACTAACATCCTCAATCACTTATCTCTTCTCTGATAGTACCGTGCTCCAGTATGATTTCTTCAACAATGAAGTTAACGACTTCGATGGCCTCAGCCATTGGGAATGCTTTTGTAATTGTGAATTTTGTCAAGTAATCAGTACAAAAAAGAATCCATCTATTTCCGTTTCGTGAAACGGGAAAGCGTCCTAGTAAGTTAATTTCGATTTTTGCAAATGGCACGTCAGGTGGCTGTTTCGGATGAAATCGACCTGCTGGTAGTTGAGGAAGAGATTTCTGTTTTTGACATTCTCTGCAGTGTGACACATATCGGCAAATGCCGAAATAAAGTCCTGGCACAAATAGTATTTTCCTCTTATTCAGTCACACGTCTGAGCTAATCCGAGATGACCGGCAGTTGGTGCATCATCTTAAAAATATCAGATCGAAGTTGTTTTGGTACGACCAAGAGCCATTGCTGTCTCATAGGATCATAGTTTCTTTTGTTCAATACACCATCTCTCATTTTAATGCTTCGATATTTGTTATCTTTGTTAAGCATTTTATTTCTAAATTTCAACTGGATAGCCGCAATTGCTCTTTTCTGTAATCTGTAATTGACGCTAGAAAAGGAATTTATTCAATGTTTTCGTTTTCCGCTTTGGAGGTTGGTGTGGTGTGAAAGTTATGAGAGGGAGTGCCAGCTCAGGTGTCGTCCTCGTCACTTGACAGAGGTTCAGAATTTCCGTCTCCAATAGCCTTCGTGTTGTTTCTAGTGTGACTTTAATAAAAGCTAAAATAAACTAAATTCCGCTTTGGAGATAGGTTTCCTTGACAGGACATCGGCATCGAATGTTTGAGGCCTCTCCCAAAGACGATGGTTATGCCGTACTTATATTGGTGTGATATTTCAGAAATAAAAGTTATTAATATCACCGATAGAGTGATTTACAGATAAAAATGTTTCCCTTTTACAAGTACAGAAAATAAAAAAAAATGAGTTCTGACATACTTTAAAAACAAACCAATTTAATTATTATTGAATTAAATTAAATATATTTTCTTTTTCTCCTTCATATTAAAATGATTGATTGAAAATTGATTATAGCATTTAATTCCAAATTAATGCATGAAAATATATATAATTATGCAATACATTCATAACAAAATAATACAGCTAAATAATAATAAGCTATGAAAAATGTACATATAAACGAAAATCTATATTAAGAAGATATACTGTGGCAAAATGCTAAAAATTTTTTTTTTAAAAAAAAAGACTGTTACGTTCTCAGTTAATGGATACATGGGATATATCCTCTGAATTTATGGAGGAGATATTTCTGCTGCTTGACACGAACAGCACGAAATTCTTCGTAAACAAATAAGCATGAAGAAGAAGAATTTCTCATTAACCTATCAAAATGATACATCACGTCCTTTCAGTGTTTTATTTGGCATACTGTTTAGCATAGCTATCACGGAATGGTTAGACTTATTTTGCCATATGAGATATTAATCATGACTTTTATTATTAAGAAAGCTTATAGGAACATGCAACATTTTGTTCATTCGCTGCTTCATATGTAACGAATTGTTTCGAAGGGGTAATATTACCTCGGATTAGTCACGTATTAAATTTACTCTTATTGAAGAATTTTACATTAATCAATAAGTGTATAGGATATTCATAAAAAATTTATGTATGCATTCAATATTTAATAAAACAATTGATCTAGATTATGAAAAGTGACTGAATAACATATTGAAATATAATAATTATATATTATAATTGAAAGAAGGTTGAAGGCATTGATTTGAATTATGCTTTCTAAAATATTTTAATTCACGAAGTAAATTAATATTTTTGTTACATCTCCGGTATTATTATAATCACCTGTATAACTTTTATATATCATGAAGTAATTCGGTTAAGTAATACAGATGAGAGAGAGAGTAAAAGGATTTTTTTTACCAATTTTCAAAAAGCAAAATTACAGATGATTGTTTCGGATACTTTTTATACAGACAATTTTTCGTTTAACTACTTTTTCGTGGAAAAGTTTCCATCAATTTCGCTATATCCTTTTATCAAGAACAAAAACTCTTGATAAGTTAACATAATTTTAGTTTCTGATAAGGTATTAGAAATTCCAACTATTCCCTGCATGAAATAAGATAATTTAAGCTTCTAAGGAAAAGAAAATCTGTAATTGATGTATTTCAAAAGTATCATTTTTCCATCATGACACGAATAATAAATTTCATAGTAAACTTTTCATAGGCATTTATTCATCTCATACTTTTTACATATATTTCTTAGGTCTTATTAGTAAGAATATATTACAAATACACAAGAATATGTAATATGCTTATACTGTTCTCAGGGTATTACATTTTAGAGCAATAGAACGAAAAAAATATCAGAATTAAGCATTTGATGCATAAAGTAAAATAAGTCAAGAATATTCTTTATGAATTTCTCTAATAGCGAACTCTTAAAATTATACATGCTGACACCGAATTTTTTTATGAAAAACAGTTATACAAACTAGAGAAAGGTGACTAAAATTAACATAACTGACAGGCTAACAGAAAATAAGGAATAGTGCAACAAAAGTTTAATCTAAAAGTAAGAAAGGAAGGTATAAAATAGTTTACTTTTATTGAAAAAAATTGTCTTTCAATGTGAAAATATATCTCAGATATGAATATGTATTAATAAACTTGAAAACCACTAAATAATTATAATATATGTGGTTGTAATATAACAAAACACTTTTTATGACTCTATTTGTCTTAAATAAGAAAGTTAAGCCAGAATGAAATTTAAGCCCTTAAGGCTCCCGTCTACCAGCCATTTTGATTTCATCAGCTTAATGTTAATCCTATGGAATTTCGACTTGAATTCTCCCGTCTTTATTATTTGATCTATTTGAATGCAATAAAGTGCATCTGAAAGAGCAAAAAATAATGAATGCTTCTGTGGAATTACTTTTTTCCTTCGATTCTTAAAAATATTTGAAAATATTCTCTAAAGGCAGGAAAACTCAAAAACGAATTATTAAAATAAGAATAAAAATATTTTTAAGAATCGAAGGAAAAAAGTAATTCCACAGAAGCCTTCATTATTTTTTGCTCTTTCACATGCATTTTTTTGCATTCAAATAGATCAAATAATAAAGATGTGAGAATTAAAGTCAAAATTCCATAGGATTAACATTACGTCTGCGAAATCAAAATGGCGGGTAGACGGGAGCCTTAAACTCAGAAATTAAAAGCAAATTATTTAAGAAACAACAAAGCAATTTGATAGAAAAATAAAAAATTAGAAGAAAAATTGGAATAATGTAATAGTAACAAACCAAAAATCAGGAATTCTACCACAAAAAAAGAAAGAAGGTAAATATAAGAAATATATTAAATTACACTATAAAATATCAAATTAAACTTAAACAATCATCTAAAAGATTGTGACACCAATTAAAAGCCTAACTATAAAGAGTAATGTTAATTAAAAAATACAAAGGTAAGAAAACTAAAATATTTAATTTTAAAATGCTTACCAATGACACGTCATTAAAAACATGAAATGTTGAACCTTTTTAAACAAAAAAAAAACATCACAAACAGAAAGAATTTACCTAATCCAAAAATCTTGATCAAATTTCATTAAAAAATAAACCGAAAATTACAAAATTAAAACATTTACAAGCAGAATGAACTCTACACAATACACACACGTGCGCGCGCGCACGCATACATAACATCAAAAGTCACATATTAGAATAAATGAAAAAAAATCAAAACATTACTTAATTTTATTACATTATACATTTGACTTTTGTAAAACAGAACAAATGATATTCGTTATGAGGTATGTGTCGATTGAACAAGAAGACTTCAACATTTATAAACATTTTTTGGACTGAAAGATCAGGAAGGCATTAATTTAACTAATGTCGAGAGCTATAAAACCTGAAATTGCTTATGGTATGCGTGATAGGCTAAGGATACAATAAGGAGGCGAATATGAAAAAAGAGCCTGCGATGTGCAAGCAAAGATTAGAAACATAAGCCCACGTGCATTTTTTACACCACGTGGAAAATACTTCATTAACCTGGTGGTAAATGATATATACAAATCATCATAGGAAGGAGTCAACTTTTTTAATATTGTCCAACATTTTACTTATTTTTTCATCGACTTTCAGATGGGCCATTTTTTCGAAGTGCAACGATAAGAACTAACTTTATAATCTCTTAGCGACACCAGAAGGGAATGTCTACTTGATGCTATAAAACTGATGAGGTATCAAATCAGTCAAATATATGATGTACTGTGCAGCATTTAGGAGAACAAAAATCTAGATAGAGCAGTAAGAGATGAAACATCTGGGTTACTAACGCAAATGCAACAATTTAAATTTCTTTGTTTTACCGTGATTTGTTATGAGGTCTAAAATCATGTCGATTCCAATAAACTCAGACGAAAGATTATGATACTGCATTGGCAGTAAAACTTTTTAGAAGTTCCAATATTTTTTAAGGAAACATAAGATCGGACAATGAACTGTAACGCAATTATTGCCGATGCTAGAGATGGAGATAAAATTTTTGAATGAATTTTATATCATATAAATAAACTAAAAGATGCTAACTCCTCTGTAATTTTAGACTGTTGCAAAGATATGGAAACTATTTAAATAGGTGGAGAGTCATTTGATATAAACAGCTTGGAAATTTACGATGAAATATTGGTGATGTGTTCATTATTGAAAAAAGATTTATTACCTTTGGAAGTTTTGGAATCGCTTCAGCATTGCTTTAAGAATTTTATTTCCCATAAATATTGCATCCGGGGGAAAGCATAAATATTGCATCCAATACTATTTCCATAAATATTGCAAGAGAAAAGATCTTGATTTTTTTTAGTTTGAACGCAGTTCTTCCAAACTAAAAATAATCAAGATCTTTTTGCCATCAATAATATCTCATAAAAGATAGTTAGACCTCTCTATATTAGGAATTGAGTATGAACCCAATAACAGTTTAGACGTTTCTAAATATATTAGACAACTTTCTCAGCAAAAATTGGGTCAAAAAATTCGCCTGAATTACATTTATGTTAACTGTTTTTGTAAATGAAATATTTTAAGTGAAGAGTTATTAGTATTTGTGTCAATTATTGAGCTGCACTATTGTTTTTTTGGTCTTTCGCTTTAGGATACGCTGTAGTTCTATATGAGAGCAATTTTTCACTTTAGCACGGAGAGATTCAGAGGCTAAATCCTACTCTACTGCGAATTGTGCTAATATGTTTTATTACAGATGGTGTACTTAAAATAAACGAAGATTCAACAGAAAAAAAGTTCTATTTTTACTCCTTTGAAGATGTTTTTGTCTCGCTACGATGACAAGAAAAGAAGTTTTTTTCAAAATTATATATTTATTTTATTTTATTTATAAATTTATATACAATTGAATTCTTAAGCCGAAGGTTTCATTCTAAGTAAAACAATGAACGGCTTAACAATTTGAGTCTCATAGAAAGTGAATTATTTTTATGCACAAAATAAATAGATTTATTTTTTAATTTTTCTCTCTAACGGGGCAATTCAATATATTTTAATTGATTTATAATTAAAATTATTTTTCATTATATGTAAAAAAATGAAAAAAATTCATTCGTTTTTTTTTTTTTTTTTTTTTAAATTAACTTTTTATACATTTGATTAAAAGTAACTTGCAAGTTTTTTAGTCCATATCCCGTGGCTCTTTTCTGTCATAAAGCTTATCTAATTCTCATTTTGATTCGAATTATGAAATAAGATATAAAATTTTATTTAATTCGAATCATAAGACATATAGTTATTTAAATTGAGAAGTTTAAAGTTTTTGAGGGTTCTTCTGTTAGCAATATTTTTCAGTATTTAGTATGTTATTCTTTTATAATGCAGATGAGATTTGGCAACCTGGCGAGAAACTTGGAGTAAAATTTAATTTTCTAAATAATTATTTTTCATCGATTAATTTTTATTAATCTGTATTGTCATACCAAACAATTGTGTATAGAAAATTTCAGTTCATTTGAGTGCTTTAAATTGAAAGAAAAAAGTTTTTAAAGTTTTGACCCAGATGTACCATATGAGTTTAAGTCTTGATTTTAACATTTATGAATATTTATACAAAGGCCTTTTGTGAGAAATTGTATCGAATTATAAGGATATCTCTTTCACAAATAATAAAGTATGAATTTGAGATAAATTTTCCATAGATACTTTAAATTAAATTGGAAGAAACTCACTAGATAAAAATTAGGCATTTTTAAGGCATCATTCAATAGAACGATGTATTATCTCAAATTTCTATATAAAAGAATGAAAAATGGAAAAAATAGTTTCCTTGAATTTTGTGAAAATACAAATATGCTATTTCTCTAAGTGTTGTGTTTTCTTTTTAGTTTATATCCATTCATAATTGTTTGGAGAAAAAGACAGATTAGGAGCAAAAATCTGTAGAGAGTTATTATTTTATATACTGTTACATAATAAAGTCTTATAATTTTTAAATAAAGTGTCAATCAATTTATCATATGGACATTATTTATGTTTAAGATAATCCTTGTTTTATATTAAATTGAGTCAGTGCAAAAAGTTTTTGTTAATTCAAATCGAGACAGTTTCCTTAATTACACAGTTTCTACTGATAAGTTTATCCTAAAGCTTAACATATTTAAATTAATTCACTTTAAGAAGAATAGAACGACTACATGTAATTTACATTTTTCCTTTCAATTATCTCGATAAACTTATCAAATTTAATTCTCTTAGATGTCAAATTTAATTCTCTTTAATGGTATTTGGGCTGTTATTACTGTGTATTATTGTAAAGCCTTTGAGACATATAAAAACAAAGTCATGTGAATAAGATCTGCTGTTTTTTTAATACAAAAAATAAATTTAAATAGCTTTTTAATGAATTCAATTGAATTGTTAAAATTTAAAATTAACCCTGAATATATTTAGCTTTAATTATTCCACCCTGTTTTCGTAAGTGATGTAAATCAATCAAAGAAATTGAGAAAAATATAAGAATGCATAGTTACAGGGAATATTAATCGATAAAATGTTTGTTAAGCCAAAATATATCGTTCCAAAAAAACGAATTTACCTTAAACGCGTAAAACAAATGCAATTATTTTTAAAAAGATTTGGAAACTTCGACATTTGTTTTGCAAGCATTTTAAATTATCTAGTTTGAACTTTTTCTAGATTAATTTTAATGATTGTTTGACACAATGCAACAGTCAACGCAACGTCTAATTTGCATTGAAGTCCAATTAGTGTAATGAATATTTTTTTCCGCGAACCGTTTCTGGATTATATTTTATGATGTGCTTAAATTTATTATGCTATTAATTAATGTTCTGTTTCAGGCATTTTTTTTTGCACAAGTGTTTTTTTTTCTATTCACCTCAAATTTGAGGGAGCGTACTACTATATTCCAATTAACATCTTTGAGTTTTAAATATTTGGAATAGAGAAATATGTTCGTGGATCATTAAAATGACTGGAATACTTTTTAGTTAAATTAGGAAAATCGGCTGAGAAATATTAAATCCAGATTAATGTTGCACAAAACTCTGTTGTAATAAAAGTTTGTTAATGTGTTAGCATCTGTGTAGAACACTTCACTCCTCATTTGTAAATGATGAGCTGTCAGATTTACAGTTTTTAATTTCCAGTGGATTTCACAATTAATATGAATATCAGTGCGGAACTTGAAAAGAAATGAAGTTGTTTCCAACATTTCTGATTCAAAGGTTTGGAAGATGAAATCAGAAATGCAAATTATTGTAGATGACGCAGATAAATAACCCGAATTTATATATACAGAAACTCAGAAAAAAAATACATTTGTTAAGCAAATGCTAAAATGCTATTTTCGTAGGATAATGCTCAAAAAAAAAGAAACATAAATGACTCGAAAATCTTTATAGTTAAATATTTTCTGATCTGGCATTCTATCATTTTTCTTTCTCATTAAGTAATTTATAAATTGATAAAGTAACTTAAGCGTTTTCTTAAACCTTTACGTAAAATGTATCGTAAAAACGAAAATTGATTGAAGATATGACACAAAACTTGAAGAAAACTTCATTACACACTTTTAAAATTATTCTTATTTGAAGGAAAAAAAGAGAGATGTTACTTTCATTTTAAAAATACACACAAATTCCATATTATAAGAAAATGAATGATTGATTTAAGTTCTTATTAATAAAGAACAATAGTTTACAATTGATTTATTTGTGTGTATATTTATTTTTTCTTGAAATTAGTACACAAAATTAGTTTTACAGCTATTATATTTCAATAAATTTATTTTAAAAAATAAAGTACAGATAAATAAATATCTGTCGCTAAAATAATACATCAGCAAAACTTATTAAGTAAATATAATTTATTTTTACAGAATGAAAATAAAGTGATAACTTTTTCAAAATGCTTCAAAGATTAGACAAATGTAAATATTAATTGCTAAAGTGAATTTTTTTTTAAAAAAAACGAAACACTCACAACACTCACACACATACACACAAACTCTAGAAATATGAATTTTTTTTTTCAATCTCTAGGACAATAGTACCTTAGATGACAGAAATGGATTTCAGATTCATCTGACAAATTATGCTTCGTTTTCCGAAAAAACTGCTTAAAATTTAAAAAAAGAGATAACAACTTCTTAATAAATATATTTATTTAAAAAAAATCTATTGTTAGCTCCTATAATTTTGATTCTATGAATCATCTAGTGAAAGCAGCTAAATTCCATACAAATAAATTTCAGGGCTTTATTTGGCACCTGCTTATATAAAGAAGGTATCTTTATAAAAATTATAAATTAAAAAAGCAAATTTGTTTGGTTATGTTAAGTAAAAATCAAACTAATCTAGATTTTTCATAGCATTACAGTTAAATGCACAAATTAATTGTATTATTTTATTTTGAACAAACTATTAAATATAGTTTCTGCAAATATTTCTGTCCTTCAAGAGTAACATGATGTGTATATTACATTATGTTATTTTACTACACTCAAGCCGCATCATAAAGTATAAATAGCCTTACTGTATGATATAATTGTTTCAAAATAACATAGAATGTCTCATATATCTACAATCTCTCAAATCTAATTATTTCAAAAGTGAAAGCGATTCATTTGCTCATAAATTAAATTAAGATTCTTTTCTTTACTCAGTTTTTATACGAGTAATATCATAAAAGGTTCGTATAACAAATGAATTAAACGAAGTAGTGGTTAGAAAAGTACATAATGATAACAACTATTCGAATCGAAGAAACGATTTTTTATTATTTACTTATTCAAATAAGGCACTCAAGAACTTAATTCAGAAGCATAAATTTCGATTTCTTTTTCTTTTTTTTTGCTTCCTTTTTTTCATTTTTTTGTAGACTTTATTTCTGAAATTTTCTCTTTATCTTAAAATGGAAATATTTCTTCGAATCCATCTCAGCTCAATCTAAACATTTATTTAAATATATCTTTCTCCCGAAAATGGTAGAAACAAAGAATAAATTGCTTTTATGCAGGAAACGGTTGTCACAAAACTGATAGGAAATCGATTTGACAATCAGAGCTAAATTCGAAGCATCTGTATAAAAGGCCTTTTGTTTACATACCATTTTAGAAGAATGACATATTGAAAATTCCTGAATATGCTTTACTGAGACTAGATCCATTATCTTTCATCATGTTTGAGCAGCATTTCGTTGAGGTATGAATATTCTAAACGAGCGATTCAACATGTGCATCCGATGCAATAACGGTGAAAACAAAATGATTACAGTAGGATAAACTAAGTAACTGGATAAAGTGCAGCCCATACTTAGGGACAGAGTTGTTTTGAATGGTTCTATAGAATCAATGTCACGAAAAAAGGAAATTTTTAGGCTTATTAGCTTGATATTGTCTTTTATTCTTTCTTTTTGAGCAAATATATGTTAGTGAATGGTGTTTTGAATAAATATATTCTTTTTGTACTACTAAGAAGATGAGAGATTCTTCAGAGGAGCAATCTCAGATAATTTTTAAAAGTAGCAAATACTGAATAAGTTTTAGGATGCAAGAAAATTACTTTTTTAAGAAACTAATTGTTGTATATTTGTTTCTATAGTTAAATTTTAAAATGTTGTAAATTCTTGCCCGTATAATTCAGATAAGCTTTTAAAACAAAAGTAAATACACATAAAATGACGCACATTATATAAAAAATATATATCTTGTATTCAATGACAAACCTGAGACTCTAATGCTATGCAAAATATTATACTATACCTACAAAATACGTACGGTTAATTTCAAAGCTCTCTCTCTCTCTCTTTTGTATTGAGTTTATTTTACTGTGCAAGTTTTTTTCTTCTATCAATTAATTAATTAATTGACAACGTTAAACTGAAAAATTAGCTATTAGTTTAGTTTTAAAATGTAAGTTTTCCTTATTGTTACGAACTACGATAACTTAAAGATTGAGATCGCTAACGTAACGATTGCTCACGTTTAAATGAAGCGGAGAGCTTAAGTTCTGATTCCTCCAAAGACTCATTATTTTTTTCTCGGATTGAAAAAGATATTTGAAAGTCTTATGGAAGTTAGATTAAAAATTCTTACATAAGGCGGGGTATGGAAACTGTCACTGTACTGAGGTGTCATTTTGTCCTTGATTCAAAATTACGAGATCCGTCTCAAATATCCATTGCGCAATTAAAGGAATGTGTAATTAATACCAAATAATTAAACTTCTCTTAATATCAGCTTACATGACCATTTAGATCATCCTCGGTAAACAGTAAATACTAAAAGTCATAAATAATATAATAATAATAAAGTTAGACCTTTGGCATGAAAAATTAAATATATTTGGAGAAAGATATAATTGGAGAAAGATACTAATCACGAAAAAAATATTTTGTCGAACTTCTAGAAAGAAACCAGTAAAAAGCTACAAAATGTTATAGATTTAAATTGAGTTATATGGGACTCAAAAACTGAGTATCAGAACAAATATATAATCTTTTTATTGGCACAAGCTCAAAAGTCAGTTTCTAAAATAACGTCATTTGACAAGGTTTTTTTTCATATTTAAATCTAATTATGTCTCTGAGCTCTCACGCGACAAAATATGCTTCTGTAGAATGCCATCTCAAAATTGAAACATTTGATCGCGAAGTAATATTATAAATCTGCAATCCGCAGAATTAAGGCATTTTAACTTCTGTCGTAGTTGTTGAAGAGTTTGGTTTGGTTTTATTAACGTCGCCCTAGAAGTAACATGAGGGCTATTGTCGACGGACCTCGTAATTTTGAGTTTCAATGAAGTGGCGAGGATGACACCTGAACTGGCAAACCCCTCTTCCTAACTTCTACACCACGACAACGGGAAGATTTTGGGCCCCGACAGATTTAAGGTATTTCATCCCCGGCTACGTGGTGGGTCTTTTGTGGTATCAAGGCTCGAACCCGTAACTCGACGAAACCCATCGGCTGCGAGTCCAAGACTATGACCTCTAGGCTACTGCTGCCCGTTGTTGAAGAGAGCTATTGAAATGTTAATACTGATGCATAAATCGAATTTTATAGATTTACATTCATAATATAAATTGAGCGTTACATCAATCAATAATTAAAAAATCCCAATTTACAGTTGAATAATCTTAAATTCTTTTGAGAAGGCATTATTTACTATTAAGTTAACTTCAGAACTTCATTTAGAAAAATAATCAATGAATTATAATTTTCATCTTTTATACTATTCTAGATAAACAATTGTCTCACAAAACCACTATTTTTGTTCATCAACAAACTTGTCGTACTGAAAAAGGAACTTGCTTATATAATGCAGACAGTAAAAACTAATGTAAAAGTGGATTATAACTAACTTTCTGTAAGCGGATTATATACAGCAGGAATTTTTCTTTGAAACAGCTATTGAGATCAGTGACTTTTATCTGTTTCTCATCAGGCTTAGTAAATTTTAATTTTTTTTCACGCTATTAGATTTACATATACTTTAATTTAGATTTCTGAAGTTTTCTAGATACAGTTATTACAGTACTCAAGCACCTGAATTATAAGCAATTCTATAAACACTGTCAACTTCTTGTTTTCCTGAAACATTACTTCACATCTGTGTGAGATGTTTTGCTTCTGTTCTCAAATCGAAAGGCATAGCACTTAAATAGTTATTATGGAGACATTCAGAAATTATATGCTCAAGGTTTTTATTTTCTGGCTTCAATGTTTACGAAAAAAATATTTTTGAATGCAAAGTGAGTAATTCGAAATGTTATTCAACGTCGAAATTTAGTTTTTTTTTAAATGAGCCTTTTCCAACAGATTAGACTATATATCTTTAATTATACGTTTTATATTAACTTATAATGCTACTCAAATCTGAATTTTTACGATGAAATTATATTTTAGATATTTTATCTACTTAAAACTTCGCAATATTTAAATAATTTTAATACTCAGTAGATATGATAAGATTTTACAAGACAATTTTCAATATATGAATATTATAATATTTTATAGTAATAATATATATATATATATATATATATATATATATGAGAACTTTATAATTTTAAAGAAGAAGGGATGCAGTTAAACATATTTCTGTTAGCAGATTTAAAGGTATAATAAGTATAATAATTCGAAATTTGGATAATAATATTGTATTGTTATACATTATAATTAGAATAATTATAATATATATCTTAAATGTCAACTATATACTTTTATATTATAACTAAGCACATTTATTTCCACACATTTCCTTTTTTACAGTTTATATTATTCTTTATAAATATTGCATAATAAAATTTAAGCATCACATTTCAAATTTAAAAACAGAGACATGCAAAAGGTTTTAAAATTAACCAAGAAAAAAAGAATGCACTTGTTATGCAAATTATAAATGCAGTTAAAGCAGAATCATACACACATGAAATTATATTGGGTTTCCCATTACCTCAAATATGACGTAAATTTTCTGATCAGTTTTATTAGATTAACTCTATTAAGCTTTGAAAACTAATGGGTAATATTCTTATATGTTAACAATATTTTAACATATAAGAATATTTTGTATTTAAAAGTTTTCATTTTGTATTTAAAAAATGAAAAACTTTTGAAAGATTAAAACAAAATTACCCCCTCCCCTCCTGAAAAAAAAAGATCAAAAATAAAGCCAATTCTTCCCAAAAGGAATGTTTTAAAGGCATTACGAAGGAGAATTAAAATATTCATATGAAATCTAATTTTAAATATTTATGAGATTTTTTTTATGAAATCCGAGACCAAGAACGCCTTTTACTCAATTACTCTATAAAGCTCACAGATGGAAATGGAAAAAAAACTTCATCTGTTTCTATACATTCTCAAAACCGTAAATAAAATAGAATTTATTCTTAATCTTCAACTTCATAATATTATGTCTTTAATTTGAGAAAAGTTATGTTGAAAGTAAGTTCCAAATACAATTAAGTTCGCAATACGTAATTATTAATGGACTATTTCATTTTAATGTTATTGATTTCAGAAAATTAAATGGTCGAAAAATATTTTGATATATAGTGAATTCATTTTCAAATATAATTTTCAGTAGCATGAAGTTTTACTTAATCCTTTCTTGTCAAGAAAGGACTTACTAAATTTTTATCAATCTAATACCCATTTATAAAGCAACAAAACATTTAGAACACGTAGTATTAGTTTTCACTTTTTTATGGGTCTTTAATGGGTTTCTAATGAAAATTTATTTTTATACTCAGTGATTCCTCAGGGTACCCTTCGCTTCTTCTATGTAACCTGCTCTAGATAAACAATCATTTTCCCACTTTCTAAAATTTTCGCTCTGTTGGCTCTTTCGATTTTTTTTAGTTAATCGCTATGTATCGGTAGTTCAAAGAACTTAATTTGTAAATTTGTATGATTCATATTAATATGTTTTCGGTGGAAATAATTCTAAAAAAATGTTTAAATGTTTTTAGTAAAAGCATAAGTAAAATAGAAATATAAATAGATTGTCGTGAACGAGAGCGCATGTTATAACTAATAAATTTCAGTGGAATTCGAGATAATCACTTACTAAGAGCTTTTGAATCACAGACGCATTAATCCGCTTTACTGAAGAAATTATCGACGTTCGACATTTTTAAAAAAACATCTAATGTACATTAGAAGAATTTTATTGCTTAACAAACAATAGCCTTTCTAGTCGCATTAGTATGAATATAGTTAACTACTATTAAACATTGTTATTATCTTAAAAATAAGTTATGCAATTTTTCAAGTTCAACGGTATAATCTTATACGTAATATATTTTGTTAACAACATTAAAAAATAAAATCTTTAAATAAAATTAATCGATAAAAAAAACCCTCCAAAATAAATAGTTTTCAAAAAGTACCAAAATTAATAAACATAGTCTGGCCGAACAAATTTTATTCCTGTGAATCCAATACATTAGATGAAAGAACAATATATAGCAACATTACATAACATACTATACCTAAATTCCTACTACAAATAATATCTTAATTACGACTCATTTATTAGGATTAACTGAACCATTACAGCAACAGAGAGCAAAACGGACATATTTCAGGGTCTCTAACCACCTAGAATTGCATCTAGAGTTTGTGGATAACATCTATTATAAATAATAATGAAATATTGATTGAAATTAGGTGCCTTATGAACGTAATACTTTTCCATAATTACAAAACATTATTCAGTTTTGGTACCCGGAAATAATTTTTTTTGGAAAAAAATTAGAAACCTACGACGAAAAGAGCCATCATGATCTTATAGTGTTCATAAAATTAAACTAGTAAAAACTACTTGTACTAGGAATGTTTGGTAAAAGCCACCAATAATATTTCAATTACTTCTTTGTAGAACATATGTAAGGAAATTATGCAAATTTTCTAACGCGCGATTAAGCTTTTTCTTTAGAAAAATTCTCTCATCATAAATATTAATTTGTTAATTATTATAATTATTAAATAGCATTTATGAAGCTTTGCTTGATACCTAAAATTACAGTTATTGGTTTCCTTTTTTCTAAAATAATCGAGAAATATTTAAGTATTTTTTTTAATGCATTTTTCTTTAACCTACGTCTATTTGTGTGATTTACAGTGATGAATAGCGGATCGTATGAAGAATAAAGTATTTATAGGAATTGATGAATGGGGTTTATGAGCTGAGATACCAATGAATATCAGTTTCACCAATAGTCATATGTGTCAGATGTGTGATGATATACAGCCAGAAGATTGGACTATTTGAAAGGTTTCTCGGTTTATTTCTTTGGGTGATGGCTATCTACTTCAGCGAGTAATGGGACCCGATTATTCTAAGAAATGTGAGGAAATATCTAAAGTAGGAAGATAAATCACAAACTGAGCAATAAACTTGACATATCTGACATAAAAAGTTTATTTTATTCACCTGTACTGTTCATATCCTAAAATCTTATTTTAAAATTCATAGATGCAAATATTTTTAAGATTTTTTTGGATTTAAAATATGTAAAAATAAGTAAATATATTTTAGTTTCCTTACTTAGTAATATTTATTATTCTGTTTTTCTGTTAGTTTTGGAAATATATTTACAATAGAAAAATTAATATAACATAATACAAAACTAATCAAATATAACATTGATACAATATTGCCTCAACTTTAAATATTTTTATTTGATAATGTATATTATTCAAATTGATTACGTTGCTCAAAATATCAACATTATAATGTGACAACAAAATAGTGTAAATATTTTTGATAAAAGAGATTGCTACGAGTAAGAAATATAACCCAAATATTTGATACTATGTTATTTACATAAATATTACGAATAAATGTAAAATATTTTATGAAATACCAGGCGTGAATTTACTTACTACATTTAATATTACCATACAATTTCGTTTTGAGAAATCTTTATAATATATTTTATGTTGATATAATTCAATTACTTCATATATGATATAAATATCTTACATTGATTAAATTAAGATATTTTCTATTTATAAATATTTTTATATTTCTTTTACCTGTAAAACACTTTTATTATGAGTAAACTAAATGCTTTTAATCTTTAATTCAAGGCCAAATAATTTATATGCTGAAAAGTGTGTAAAAATTAAAATGATTTATAGTTTGAAAACACGTATATTTTTTAGAGATAATTGAAAAAAATTAATAAATTGTTCCATGCAAAATTTTGAAAAGAATGGTTTAGCCACCAAGCCTGCGAACCTTTTTTATAATCATTAAATTATTGAATTAAATATTAAAATTAATGTAATGGATAATACGTCATTGGAATGGAAATTTGATTCATTCACTCACTCACTTATTCGTTCAATCATTCACTGATACATTCATTCATTTATTTATTTTGACCAGAAAAGATTTTTAAAAATACTTTTTTATAAAGTACTCGGGAGATCATTTTCCTGTTGACTGAAACAATAGACTCCTGTATGTCTAAAATCTGAAATATTTTGAAATAGCAAAAAAACATGTTACAATTTTGATGTAATAAATGGATTTTGAATATTTCGTAAATTCAAAGGAAACTATATTGTATTCCTTAAAACTCTCGAGAATTTAATATTTTTAATATTTTCAGAGTTTTCCTTCCTTATAACATTTTATGTTTAAATAAATAGTTTTTATGCATTTTAAAAGGGCATTATTATGCTTAAAATTGTCAAAGTTATTTGAGAAATGCAATGCTATTAAACGTCACTAGACCATGTGAGATGAGATCCATGAAAAAAAAAGACATTAGTACTTTTACAAATACGTCTTGGAGCGAGAGTTCGAATGTATATTACCCAACATAGCAAATTTAGAAAATGCAATGCCTTGAAAATTTGGCAGTATAATCATGTAAAGTTCGGAGAATCCGCGATAAATAAGTTATACAGACAATTTGAAGAGCAAATTATTGCATGGTACAAAAGGTTTGGATTTATTAACGTCGCACTAAAAGCAACATGTGGGGTATTGTCGATGGACCTCTTTCAAGTGACGAGGACGACACCTGAGCTGGCAACTCCCTCTCCTAACTTCTACTCCACACCAACGGGAGGATTTTTGGCCCCGACAGTTTTAATGTGAATCAGCCCCTGCTACATGGTGGTTATTTAATGGTATCAAGACTCGGATCCGCGACTCGACGAAAATCGATTGTTTCTAGTACACGATGAATGACCACTAAGCTACCGCGGCCATATAGTACAAAAGGAAAGGCAACGACTGATAAACCAACAGTTTCTACTCTCTGTTGTCTAATTAATCCCGAATTTCTAAAAATTCTAAGTTCTAGAAGATACGTATGGAACATCATCAGATGCCTAGACGAAGTTAATGAATGTAGTACTGGTAATCGAGTCACATTGCGAGGGGTCAAATACTTACAGCTGGATGGGCTTATATACAGTTAGTTGGTCTTACTGTCGTATCGCTTGTGAAATGCACGTAGATGTGTTCATTAGGTAAAATTTTGAGCTTGATGGATCGAAGAACGAAATGTGAATCATTGAGAAAGTCGAAGTCTAGCCAGATGCGACAATGTGTAATGTGCATTTAGCTTTGCATGTCCAATATGGGAGAGAAAAGTTTCACGACGATTGACTGAAAATGGCTTGCACTCAAATTGCCCTTTACGAAGACTACCAGTGACGGCAACAAACCAATGTGAAAGATTGCGATTATGTCGGCATCGAGCTCCTTGGACGATGGAACGATGTGGTGTCTAGCGACACATCTCGATTCTTTTTTTTTTCTGCTGAAAGTAGGTGAGTGAAAGTGTGGAGAAGATGGGGAAATAAGGCGACTTTAATCACTATTAATGAATTCTAAACTGTGTTAATGTGGCATAATATTTTGAGGTTCTGTTTCACAGTATAGCAGGTGATCACTGGTACACATCAAAGGAAAATTAATGGTACGATAATATGTTACTGAGGAGCTGTAGCTGGTTGTACTACTTTATATTCAGTGGCTACAAAATGGTATTTTTCAGCAGGACAACGCAATGACTGCACACAACTTTTATCTGCAGACAGTTATAGTAGTATGTCCATGTATTTTATTGGGCTTCTATGGCATGTTTAAACTAGTCCTTAAATTCCCAAAACTGTGATCAAGTCTCTAAATCGATCAACCATTCGTCTAAATTTTGTATCAGAGTTTTGAAATTAGGGTTTCCATCATACAACATTGTATCGCATTGGTTTCGTTTAACATTGATGAAAAACCCGTGATGCCTCAGCTTCGAGTTTCCTTTCGGTGCCTTCATTTTCCATATTTTTGCGTTCTTTACAGCTTTCCCCATGCCACTAATTTTCTTGAAACAATCTCTGAAGCAATGGTATTTTCTGTTACAATAAAAACAAGTCTTCGTTGCAAACGATCTCCAAGATTATATGTATTGCGGACCCATTACGGTGTTGCATTTATCATTTTCTAGACCAGGAATGGGCAATGAATGGCCCACTAAGAGTGTTTTTGTGTCACAGTCTAGACAGTTAGAAAAATCGACCTTGAACTAAGATTTCCTTCCTGTGCGTAAAATCATTCAAAGCAAAACTACATCTATTTTTGCATGTCAAGCAGGTGGCATTTTTTTTAATCTTTCCCTGTATTAGGAAAATAGAAAGAGCTTGAAAATACTTCTGCTAAGATTGCGGATCATCTGTACAATTTGAAGGATGTGGTCACAAAATTTCAGGATTACAAAAAATGAGCCTAAATTCAATTTGCTCTCTTATCCCATCACTGCTGATATTGATACAGTACCTGAGGAGCTTCAGCTTGAATTCATTGATATTTAGTCAGATCACACTGTGAAATAAATGCTTAATGCTGTGATATAAGTTGATTTTTATAAATCTTTTTCTGCAGAAAAATTTCCATGTATGAAGAATTTTGCTGGGAAAAGGCTCAATATATTTGGGTCTACATATGTTTGAGAGCAAAGATTTTCTTACTTGAAGATGAAATATAGTAAATATCAATGCACATTGACAAACATTAAGTTATATGCCTTGATGAAAGTCTCCACAAACAACCTTCCACCCGATTTAAAAAAAAATTATAGAAAAGTGTGATAGGATCCACTTATCTTATTAAACATTCTAAAATCAAACGTGTTAGCACCCGTAGACGATAAGAAATCAGCACAACAAATAAATTGAATAAAACTGTCCCTACTTTAATTTATATTTATTACTTTTTATAATAAAATTTATGCCTTTTCTGAAATGCAAAGTTACTTAATTGAATGCAATCATTTTAATTTGTGGTAGCTGAGGCTAAAGTCGGACCGCTAGCATCCACTACCACAAAGTGGCCACAAAAACAAAACAATTGCCCCTCCCTGTTCTAAATGATACAGCAACTGCACTAGGGGTCGTAATCTGATGGAAATTTCTTAATAAGTTGGGAGCAAACGGGTTTCTCAGGCGCATCAATACCTGCTTATTCAATTAATAGCTTCTTTTCCGAAACTCGCTTGCAGAACATGCCGTTACTTTCTTCGCCATCTTAGAATTTTAGCTCACAGATCTCATGAATTTCTCTAGCAAGTCTAGATATTTATATTGGCTCATATATTATATTTAGAATTGACCAGGAATCTTTTCAATCGGTAGCATTGGAAATTAGAGGAGAATTGGATGCTCGATTCCTTAGTAAACAGTAGTGTATGCGAATGTTCCTTGAATGCTTGCCTCTCTTTTTCGCTTGTACTGTCGGTTAAATAATCGATCTCTCTCGAAACCAGCAACCTCGATCAATCAGTTGAACTTTCATATCAACATTCCTCCTCTGACAACTGAAGCCACTCAACTTCGGGATGTAAATATCTAGAATTCCTGTTTTTTGTTCGACATGCTATGTTCATTCTGCTCCAGAATTGTTTGCTACCCCAAAAATTCGAATTTGCTATTCTTCTGGATTAAAGGCCCATAATCATGAAGAAAATAATTGCAATTGTTTCTAAAAAATATTGCATAAAAGTAAAACAAATTTAGAACGAAGACACCAATACTGAAACAATAATATTGTAATTTAACAACAACGCTCTCTCACTGATAACAATTTAAGAGATCTTTCCTTTTTATATAGCCACACTCTAGCATATAATTAACGTCTATATGTCAGATTTGACGTTATGGAACGCAGAAGTGAGGGAATTTGTATTATCATCATTCAACCCTATCAAAGAAAGAAATTCTATTTAATGGAAAAAATAATTATACCTCTTGTAAAAAATATTCCTAGTAATCGTATATTCTACAACTTTTAAGTTAATATCTAAATAATCTATTTCATAAGTATTTATATCCACTTAATATAAATGCTTGTTTATATATATATATTTAAATGAGAAGGATAAAATGATAAATCTGGTTTAAACTTAGGAGAAATCTATTTTGAAAAAATATTAGGTTAGCTATACATCTAAACAAGATGAATTTATTGTTTTCTATAAAATTTTGTTAATCAATTCATAAGTAAATATTAGCAAGAATATTACGTTGGGCAGCTATGTGGTATTCTTTTAATATGTCTACAGTTCTTATTAATTTAAAATATATAATTTTCTTGTACAACTATATTAGAAAGATATTTAAATTTCTCTAAAGATGATGAAATGTTATTTTTTAAATTCACCATGATAATATTAATTAAATACCTTTATCTGTTGAATTAGGCAAAAATATTTTCAAAGTCATAACTATAAATTGTGCAAATCTTTATATCATTAACATAATTAAACATTTCATAATAAAAAACTCATCAAAACGCCAATTGTACAGACATGTAGACATGAAGTATATAGAACTCAATAATCACTTTTTCTCTCAAACACTTTATATGTTGACGGACGGCGTTCCGTCCTACTCATTACTGCGTTCTCGCTCTCTCTCTGATACAAATAAAAAACATGAAACTCTTTCAATTCACGAAAGCGCCATTTAGTAAAGTGTACTCCAATAATTTTTCAGCAATATTTTTTTAGATTTTACCAGATTTAGTAACTTTAATATATAAATTATATATATATATATATATATATATATATATTATTTATTAATATATATATATTTACGAGTATATACACTATGTCTAATGTTAGTATAGTTAGTTTATGTGTTAGTATATACTATATTAATATCTACCTCAGTGTTTTCCCAACGTGGGGGCCACGCCCCAAAGGGGGCAATTTATTGTAAAAATGGACTCGACACGACTTTAACTCTTTCGCATTGGGTTATTTAAATGCAATGCTAGATATCGGTGACAAATTTAACAAAAAATGCAAATTCGTAAAAAAAAGGCTGTAAATACTTATTATGTATAATTTCGTTTTACGTTACCAAAATATCAACGTGGTACTTAGAGTCATCAAGTGAAATTCATCTGGTATTCCCCGCGGTGTTTGCCGCCTATCGTGGGGAAACCCAGACGTTTTAAAACTCGCTGAACAATGTCGTTGTTCGCTCCTAATTGGCCCAAAACTTCTGTAGTGTTTCACATCATTCATTTGGTGTAAAATTGAAATAAATGTCTGTTAATTAATAACAAGTATATTCATATATATTGTATAGATATAATAGGTAAGTATTTGATTTTTAACTTTAAAGAAATTTTTGTCAAGTGAAAAGAAATTGGTAATATATTATATATATTTAAATAAATATGGTTCTTTGCGTATACGTTTATTCTGTAATTTTGAATTAATTTTAACACATATTTTATTATATTGTTTTGTCATAGATTTTTTACACCATAATGGGTGGAACAAACAAGAAAAAAACTCGTCAATACTCGGAGGAATATTTAAAATTTGGGTTCATACCCGCCGTTCACGATGAGTGGATGCCGTTCTGTCTTTTATGCCACCAATGCTTGACCAACGAATCAATGAAACGAGGTCATCTTGAGGCGCATTTGAAGGCGAAACATAGTACTCATATAAATTCGGATTTGAGTTATTTTAAAACTTTAAAGGAAAAGTTTGAAAAAAGAACAACATTACAGTCTCTACTTACTGCTCGTTCTTTAACAAACAATCGTCTTTCTGAGGCTAATTATCAAATTTCTTCATTAATGGCTAAAACTGGAAAAAATCACACTATAGGAGAGAATTTGATAAAACAGTCGATATAAGCATTTATAAAAACGGTGCTGAAAAAAGATAACAAAGATGTAAAAGCTTAGCCACTCAGTAATAATACTGTTAGCAGAAGAATAGACGAAATGAATGAAGATATTGAGAAACAACTTGTTGAAAAGCTGAAAACAAGAAATTTCTCAGTACAAATGGACGAATCAACCTTGAGAGACAGTGAGGCAGTATTGATAACCTACGTAAGATATATTGATGCAGGTTATTTTGCTGAAGAAATGTTGTTCTGTAATAGATTAGAAAGCACCACTACCTCCAAAGATATATATAATAAGTTAAAAAACTACTTAGATGTCAATGATATACCAATGAAAAATATAACATCTTCTGCTGCAGATGGCGCCCCTAATATGATGGGCAAGAAAAATGGCTGCTTAAAATTGATGAAAGATGCGAATCCAGAAATGATTATTGTACATTGTGTTATTCATAAGGAAAATTTGGTAGCTAAAAATATCTCGCCAGTTCTAAATGAAGTACTACATGTAGTAATAAAGTTTGTTAATACTATTAAAGCTAGTGCCAAATGTGAGCGTCTTTTCAAGTTATTTTGTGAAGAACAATATGAAGACCATGTGAGACTTTTACTTCTTACTGAAGTAAGATGGCTATCCAAAGGAAACCGCTTGAAAAGATTTATGAAACTGTTTGATGCTATTAGTGTTTTTTTAAGCGAAAAACTTGAAGTATCTGTTAACAATCGATGATAAAGCATTTGTAAGTTATTTAGCCGATATCTTTGAACAACTAAATATATTAAATAAGCAACTTCAAGGACCAAATAAAACACTCGTCGATGCAAAAGCAAAGATATTTGGCTTCATTACCAATATAGAGTTGTATCAGAAACATATTAACAACAGAAACTTTGACCAGTTTCATTGGCTCCAAAAATGTGAAGCATCTGATGCCGCTGTACTTGTTATTGTAAATCATTTGAATACTATATCCGCTGATTTAAAAGAAAGATTTTCTGATTTAAAACAAATTGATTTTTCAACATGGATGATGATGCCAATATTAGTGGAATTGCCTGATATATCAAATATGCAGTATCAAGAAGAACTCGCAGAATTGCAAAATGATGAATCAGTAAAAACTTTATTTAATATAAAAGCAGCGATGGCATGGCTTTGTGAAGAAACTGAAATTAAATACCCAAATGCAACCCAATGTGCAAGAAAACTTTTACTACCGTTTCCATCTTCATATTTAGCTGAATGTGGATTTAGTGCCGTAAATGATTTGCTGATAAAAAAAAAAATCGACTTGATATAATACAACGTGGAGACTTGAGATTAAAGCAAAGTAAATTGGAACCTAATATGAAATCTCTGTGCAGCAAGCGCAAGGATCGCACTAAAAATATAGAAAAATCAATATTAAAATTATTTTGAACTTCAGTTTTTTTATATGTTTTGAAATTTTACTTACGATGTTTTTATAGCAATTTCGTAGTGATTTTTTCCTAAAACCTATCATATATATTTCTTAAGGGATCAAAATAATTTTTAAAAATTATGTATGGGGGCATAAAAATGTCAGAAGTGTTGAGGTGGGGCATTGCCTAAAAAAGGTTGGGAAACACTGATCTACCTTGTCTCCGGCACAATATTACTAACCATACTATATATATAGTATATGTATATTATACTATATATATAGGACTCAGTGCCATAAACTCATACAACCAACGTATATTAGTATTTTATTTTTTTGTAATTTGTTATAGTTTTTTTATAGGATTAGATAATTAATTTGTTTCTGCAATTGTTTTCATTGTCTTTTAAAAAGTTTCAAAATTTTATGCTGTTAACTGCGTTATTGGTAAGTATTTTATAATACGTTTGTTTTAGAATGCTTATTTTTTCATTAATTTTTGGTTTAATTTATATTACTTTTTATATTTAGATTTTTAATTGGTTTCTCAATATTTTAGATGATTAGTTAAGTGAAATTTAGTTTTTGCAGTGAAACTGAAGATGATTGCTAAGCTTACCCTCTTTTTCTGAGGTCGAGTTTTTGTATTTGCTGATTTTTGATCTGTTACTATATTTTTTTGTAATGTAATTCCCCAAAGTGTAATGGTTTGATCAGTCAAGACCGATATAAACATATTATTCCATTCTAAGGAATGGAACAGTATTAATTATATTATTTCTATTATTCTAAATTTTGTTTTTCTGACACTTTGCTTTCTTTTAAACTATTTGGTGCTTTTATAAGCTTGTTTTGAATTTTTGGATTTGAATTTTAGATGGCTTAATATTTTAAATAAATTTTTGTCTATTTAGATATACATTAATGTGTTTTTTAATGATTTACTTAAAATATTTCGCTATTTCTTAGTAATAGTTATGTTTTAGTGTTGGATATTCTCGGATTTTTATATTTTTTGGTACTATTGGTGTTGATTTGTTCTGTTGGTGTTATATATATATATATATATATATATATATATAT
>BMAW01115762.1:0-24299 GCA_019974015.1 Nephila pilipes | reverse complement strand
TATATATATATATATATATATATATATATATATGTATGTATGTATATGTATATATATGTATGTGTGTGTGTGTCCTAGCTGAGGAATTAGAAATTTATGTTCATTAAAGATTAATAAGTTACCTGCTTCCATTACTTAATGCCTAGCAAGCATGATGAAAGTAAATTTAACTAATAAGCAACTACCTTTCAATAGAAACTAAAGTCACTTCTCAACACCATTCATGATAACATGTATCCTAAACTGACACCCCACAATGTAATAAAAGGTGTTGACCAATTTTCCTAAGATTTTCTTCTACTTTCCAATTAAATCCGTGTAAAGGTATACTCTGAACGGGGCACGTGGCATGATATTCGATATATTTTCGTAGGATAGTGTGTGAAACTAATTAGGACATAAAAGTATGAAGACCTCTAGGAACTGGGAAACAATTGAAAACAATCTATCTCTTAGGAGGGACCATTGGACGTTTTATTTATATAATAATCTGGACTTTCTACTGGTTAGCTATTATTTGATGTTGGATACTTCATTCTGGTTGGTTTATTTTGCTGAGTGAGATTATAGGTATAGAAAATTTTTTAATTTACAAATTTCGGTGTTTAATTATTGTAAATTAATGAATAATTATTTGTACTACACATAGGAAATGACATTTTCCATAATGACAGGTAGAAATTTTGAATGAAATTTTTAAATGGTTTTTTTCTATTGAAGGAACAGGTTCCTTTTTTCATTGAGGGAGTATTCCCGCAATGATTTTTAATAATGAACATCTGATTAGTGAATGTTCCATACGTTATGTATGAGTTATCATATAAATAAATCATACTTAAAAATTGCATTTTTCTTCTTGGTCAGACTTTGCATAGATATTTTGATGTATTGAGAAAAAGCTGACTAATATTTGCTTACCTAATTAAGAGTTCCGTTACATGATGAATAAATATAACTATAATAGTGGTTAAGTATTCTGAAAAACAATGGAATAAGAAGAGATGTAAATTGAATTTAAAATAAGAACTTAAATTAAATATTTTGAAAAACAGTACATATTATTTTTGAGTTAAATATATGGGAATTCTAGTTAATTCAGACGATTAAATCTTAAAAATATTGAAGTCTGCCTATTTAATCTTCCTAAAATATTTTCTAAATATTATATAGTATGTTTCAATTAGTGCAATATTATTTAATATAAATGCTGGTAAGCAGAAGTCTTTAAAAGTCATAATTATAGGATATATCTAATTTCGAACTTCATTTAAAAAATTTTCAGTTGAAAAATAAATAAATTAAAATATGTTTATTTTTTTATTTAAGCAGTAATTTATTCATAGATTCATTTAAAAAACCTTCTCAGCAACAATTTGTAGAATTAATAGACTTACTCACTAACACTGTCTCTTCATCTATTCAACACAAATATGTTTTGATGCTGATAAATTTTAACTCATAATAGTCTTTATATTAATAATATTTCAGATTTGTTTTTGTAGTTTAATCCTTTTTACTCTCTTGTACCTCTATAATCATATTCTAATTTTGTAAATTATACTTGCAGGATAAAAAAAAACTATCATATAATCAAAATTTACCAGTTCATTAAAACATTTCTTCTGAAGCATTCCGAATTTCAAGCTGTACTCGTATACATTACAACTAGAAGAATTTATCATTAAAAATGGGAAGTAGAAAGTGTAAGAAAAGAGAAGTAGTTTTTAATAAAATAAAAAAAAAATACAGTAAAATTAAGTAAACTATTGAGTTTAGTTATTTTTTTCAGATATCACCATTCATTATTATTATTATAAATGTAAGTTAAAATTTTTGGCACTTTACACTCAAAGGACATACTACATTCACATTTTGCCAAGTCCAGGGGAAAATTTCTCATTTTACAAATTTTAACAATTTAAAAGTCTAATCTGGATTACCCATTAGAAGTCGTTTCCAACAAATTTAGATGTACGTAAAAAAGGAAGTATGGAGAGTTTTTTTTAAATCAAGTCAATAAAAGATTAATGTGTAAAGTGGAAGAATATACATCACTTCAAATGACTCAGATCAGTAATTGTTCATAATACAGGTCAATTTAATAGTTTAAAACATCGAAATTTATTTGTCATTCAATACTGTATTGTATATCAGACTATTACTCAACCAAACAGAACAAAAAGCAGAAATTAAGTTAGTTGAAATATTTACAAAAATAATAGCTAATGAATAATTCAAGGGATACAGCTCGAAACAGAAAAATATCAAACTAAAATGGAATACAGTGACAAAGATCAAATGACGAATAACCTCGTAGATATTAGTGCAAGTAAGATTCGAACATGCAGAATGCGACCATAGAAAACTCTGGTTAGTTGTGTTACGAGAACGACGAATCTTGTGGTTCAAGGTGTCTTTTACTATTCCAGGGCCAGCTCAGTATGTCACAGACATGAATGGAGAGAAGGAAATCCGGGCAGGTCCAGAAGGGAATTCTCTTGAGATAGTTGGTGAAGGACATCAGTCGGATTACCCAAACAAAAAAGTTCCCTTTCATCTTCTACTAAAAGCACGGGAATAAATACTAATAATACAGCTGCACACGCAGAACACTTGAAATTTATATATTTGCGTATACAGAATCAGGATATTCTAACGTGCCGCCTTATAGTAAGATGAAAATGTTGAAGGTGGCTCTAAGAAGGGCTACATGTGCTGATTTTTTTAAAATAAGCATATTTAAAAAAAAGAACGTTCAGTCCAGATCCCACAGCCAGTGGACAAAAATTATGATTTCATACTTAGGGATCTTCTCTCAGAAAGTGGTTATGATTAAGTCTCGTGTCTAATTAACAGAAGTGCAAATTTTTGTCTTGTCTTCTGTAAGACAGTAAGTTCCATTGAGAAATGGAATTCACTGGATGATTCAGTTTATTACAGATTTAAAGATTCCATTGATTTTGACTATGGCTAGATGCCTTAATAATCATTGTTTTGACAAATAAGAAGCACAAACATGATTTGTCGATTCGGAACTGACTATGTAAATATCAGAGTATGGTTCTATAAAGTTATTAAGAAATTGTTTGTAAATATTTCGTACCGTATCTATTTTTGTACAACTTTTTTTTTTTTTTTAAAAATTTAATTTTAAAAATACTTTCATACTAAGGAGGAAATTTTTCATTTGTATTCGCATAATTAGCATTAGAATTTTTAATGTTCCCTTGTTTCAAAATTAAGTATTATCGTAAGTCTCAAAGTAATTTTGATGAAGTTTTATTCATAGGACAATTGCTTAACATTAAAAATGTAGTTCTATAACTGCTTTGTTTATTGTAAGATAATTTGTAATGTAAATCCTTTCATTACTTAAGACTACAGGAAATTTTAATCTGACCTATATATATTTGCATATATACATGTAATTTTAGCAATATATATCTCTATATATATTTCTATTTTATTCTAAGACGTGTCTCTTTGTGCTCCATTTATAAGTCCTAATTTGCACAAGCAAACTAAATTTTGTTTCACTCCCGAATATTATCTCTCAAAGTATTTCCTGTTATGAGTATAATGCTCAACTTTTGGACACCAATTTAGATAAATATTTGTTAATGGAAATCATTAGACTGAGTTTAATAAGGTCCCTCTATCTTGTCCGCAGAAACACATTCGTTTCATCCGCCATAAACCATAATTATCAGACTGGCGAACGCATATGTGTTTCGTTTGATCTGAATTTCACCGAAAACTAGCAGTGAAGCGTTGAGACAGAAATGTTTTAAAGTCATTTCCGTCGTCCGTAATCGATTTATATTATTCTCGATGCGTTGAGTTTGGCACAGTAAAATTCAATAGTAAATACACTCTTAGTAATTTTGGTAATCGTTAAAATGACCAAAAAATAATATATGCAGCATAGCACCTTACAAATTAAAGTAAGTAATTTTCTTTCTACTCTGTTATCATGATTTATATGAATGATCATGAAATAATTTAAGTCTATATAAAAAAAGAAAGGCTTTTAAACTTATTCGAACATTTTTAAATAACCACACACAAATATTTTTTTAATACTTGCCATTCGTAAGAAGAACGAGAAATTACATACGAAAAAAAAAAAAGAAAAATATCGAATTACAAAAAAATTACATTCTTACAATAATAAAATGAAAAACGTTCGTCAGTTCATGAATAGGAGTATATAAACTATGTTAGTAGGTTTGAAGCAACAATTCACACTGTTTCTTAAAATAGATCAAGAAAACTAATTTATAGCGTATCTAACATTTTAAATAAAGATATGTTAAAAAGGTTATCTCATTAAATAATTCTTCCATAAAAAGAAGGTTCCGGCAAAATATCTTATTATAAAGACCATTTTTGTATAAACAAATTAAGTAAGTCTTGCTGACAATCGTTATTTAGTAAACAAGTGTGAAGCCTCTGTGTCGGTGGATGTTACTTGCGTTTATAAGACCATTTATGAAAATATTCTTTCATTTTGAATTCGAAATTTGGTAGCCTTTTGAATATGCTCTGTAATTCCAAAATTTTTTGTTTAAACTTCTTAAGGCTATGTGGGTTAAAAAATCATTATTTGCATAAATTTAACATATATTCTTCAGTACTGAAGAGAAGAAAAGAAAGGTTTCATTGTTGTGAAACACACAAATGAGAAAAAAAATCTTAGCACTGAGATGAAATTAGTTTAAATAATGAAATTTAGGCAAAACATTTGACTAGGTCAGGAGCCCGCAAACTATAGCCCTCAGGCTATATTCCCGGAAAGTTAATATTGCTTTTGCATTATGTATAAAAAAAATACAATAGTGTTTTTCGGATCTTGATGCTTGAGTGCAAAAACATTTCATATTTTAAATTTGGGAGCTTCCATCGGACTTATAACTGGAAGACTTACAACTGGATATGCAACAATGTTATTTAAAGAAATGGATCCAACTCCTCTATCCCTCCTCCACATTCAATAAATATCTTTCAGAAAAAGGAATGTGGCAAATTAAAACAACATATTCAGGAATTTTTGCTTGAATTTGGGAAAAATTAACAATTTGAAAGGAGATTTTTGAAAATGAAGTAAATAAAACCGCAATATAGTTTTATTGATAGAAAGTACTAATTTTGAGCTTCAGTATCTATATATATATGATAAAATATTATTTTAGGTTTAAAAAACCAAATTCATCATTATGGTATAATATGCAATTAACTCTATTATATATGTTTATTAATAAAAAGGAATTCTTTATATATATATATATATATATTACCATTTACTAATTAAAAAGGGTTTTTGTTGTGTTACTCAACGAGTAAAATAAAAATTGTCACGGTAAGACCCTTTCCAATAACTCCTGGTTTGCCAACTCCTAGTCTAAGAAGTATTTAAGTTTTCAAGGTTATACGATATAAATTATGCATATTAAGAGACATTTCATAAGTTGAATAGGTAAAGCATTAATAGCAGCTATAGTCGCCACGATTTTGAATAGAAACATGCAAACGTCCATGGATTAGGTTGATCAGGGGCCGTATGTTACATCATTTCGTGGGATGGAGCTCCGTGCTTGTTGCAGTGGGTCAATCAAATTAGCAGCAGTTCGTGCTGGTTGTGAATGACGTGGTCCATGCGGCTAGATTTGATATCCAATAGCAGTCGATGGGAGAATGATCTGGCAAACTTGCAGACCAGTGCAACATATCGACATTCTGTAAAGCACATTGAACGACAACATCAGAATAAGAACGAGCATTATCTTGTTGGAAAATGAGTGGAACAATGATAAAGAATCCCAGCACCATTGGCTCAGTCCCCAGTCTTTCATATAAATTTGCTGTCTAGTTGCTTGGGATAGCAATGAAAGTGCCTCTTCTGTCTTGTAAATTCTCCCTAGTTAATAGCTCCTGATGTAAGCCACTAACAGCTTAGTTCCAAGCTCTTCTAACCAATACACGGCTACGAGGGTTGCTATTTATATTTCTGGCCTTGGCAACAGTAAGTGTTGCTAGGCGACCGCAGACGATTTTAATCGAAAGTTTGATATTTTTAAACATAAATTCAGCAAACGATTTACCATTATAGCTTTATTTGTGTTGTTGACAGTAAATTGAAAAGTTCTTCTCTGTCAAAAAATGGAATTGAATCGTGAACATTTCCGTGCCATTATTTTTCATAACTTTCGACGTGGATTGTCAAGACAAGAGTGCTTCGATGAACTTAATTCTTTATACAGCGATAAAGCGCCATCCTACAGCACTGTAAAAAATTGGTATAACGAATTTAATCGTGGTCGATGTTCGATCCAGGACGAATCCCGTGCAGGTCGTCCAAAATCCGTTGTTGTGCCAGAAAAGATCAATGCTGTGCGTGAACTGATAAAGCAAGATCGTCATGTGACATACCGTGAGATAGAGGCGTCTTTGGACATTAGTATGACTAGCATCAATAAAATATTGCATGAACATTTGAGCGTAAAAAAAATTTGTTCGCGTTGGATCCCGCATAATCTGACAAACGCTCAAAAAAAAGGCTCGTGTCGATTGGTGCAAGGAAATGTTGGAAAAATACATTCAAGGTACATCAAAGGCTGTGTATAACATCTACACAGGTGACGAATCATGGATCTATGCATATGAGCCGGAAACAAAACAGCAATCAACTGTATGGGTCTTCCAAGATGAGGCAAAACCAACAAAAGTTGTTCGAGGAAGAAGCACATCGAAACAAATGATTACCTGTTTCTTCGGCATTAACGGTCATGTGGCAACAGTGGCGTTAGAGCAACGCAGGACGGTCAATTCTGAATGGTACACGACCATTTGTTTGCCAGAAGTCATCGGAGAAATTCGAAAAAAGCAGAAGAACAGGCGAATCATTCTTCATCATGACAATGCGAGCTCTCGCACATCGACTCAAACAAAGGCATTTCTGACGGAGCGAAAGATCGAACTGATGGGTCATCCGCCGTACAGCCCTGATTTGGCACCCAATGACTTCTTCTTATTCCCACACATCAAAAATAAATTACGTGGACAACGATTTTCGACCCTCGAAGAAGCGGTTGATGCATTCAAAACGCATGTTTTGGAGTTACCTCAATCGGACTGGAAAAAGTGCTTTGAAAATTGGTTCAAACGCATGCAAAAGTGTATTGATCATCATGGAGAATATTTTGAAAAACAATAAAACCAATTTCGATCCTACATATTTGTTTTTTCATTATTAGGACAGAAATATAAATAGCAACCCTCGTATCAGCAAAACAAAGACAGAACCATTTCACATGTGGGAACACGACGATATCCACTACGTCATACAATGATATTTAGCTTGATATCGCTGAAGGCGCAGATTGCAGTGGTTTGGAGTTAGTAGCATTAACGTCATAGGGCATATGTCTTGGAAATCTCTCTCATATAATTGATTTGGTACAGTTCACTGTGTCACTCTAGTGCCAACAGAAACTCGACTTTCAGCTACAGATGCAGTGCGATGCAACACAATCCCTCTGTCACTACAAACTCACCCGTAGGCAGTCGGACCGTAGTTTTTCTGAGATATCCTTCCATGACTATTGCTACCAACAATGATGCAAAGTGAATACATCCTTGCGATGTCTTTCTGCAATATCACAAAAAGAAAATTCATGTCTTCATAGACTTATTACACGATCTCGTTTAATTCAAACTATTAATATCACTTTTTTCGTCTCCTTAAATGCATTATTGAGTCAAATCCAGCTCACAACACCTAATATGGAAGGTAAATAACACTCGCGGTGTTTACGTCACGCGATTAAAGCAAACGAGATTTGTTTATTTATTGTGGTGCTACTAGCATCACTCTTATTTGTCTAAAATTGAAATTGTTCGAAAATTGAAATGACATAATCTTTTAGACGTGGAAATACGCCTTCTAAAATTCTTTCATCTAGAACTATCTTTCATGGTGTTGAGATTTTATTTTCTACTATTTTTCATACTTAGATATCTATATCTGAAATTATTGGTTGTCGTTAGTGAAAAATGGGGTAAAAGTGTAATACAATTAAAAATGTAAAATTCTGAAAAAAGTGCTGTACAATTCGTACTGAAAGCCTAATAGTGTATTTATTTCCTTGCATGTTTTTCATTTTATTGAATTTTAAAAATAATTTTCTAGCATTATGTTATAAATTTGTGTAAATCATAAGATATAAAAAAATAGATTGTAACATGATAAAGTTAATTGACTTTTCTCTGATCTTAGAATATTTACATTAATGCTTCATCGTAAATAGAATAATAAATTTTTCTCAGATATTAAAAGCACAAGCAAATGGAAATTGAAAGGAATATTGAACATTGTGCTTCCTATTAGGTAGTTTTTTATAATATAAAAATTATTGGTGTATTATGAATATATTTTTTTCTCTAAAAAATGAATTGAGAAATATCATTTCAGTGTATAATATTAATCATAATCATGATTACTTAGTAAAAAAAAATTAGGTTTTATTGAGTCCACTTATTCTTTTTTTGTTTTTTATATAACCCAATGGGTATTGGAATTCATAAAAATTACTTTATAGTGAATAATCACTGAAGCAAGTGCTAATTAAATACAAAAAAATTACCCTAGTTTTTGAATTACCTGAATTTTATCTGCGAATCTTTGGAAAATACATTTATTTTTTCATCTCTGAAAAGTAGATTAATCTGATCACTTTAGCTTTGATTAGAAGTTCAACCGAAATTAGACCCTTTTCATTATGTGACAGAGTGCAAACATTTTCTAACGCGTAAAGTCACCCAAATCTGGGAATATGAATGAATCAATTTCAAAGTAGAGAGTGAAATCCTAAGGAAAACTGTTGCTAATCAAGGGGGGGGGATGATAATTCCATTAACAGTTGAAAATTAAAATGCAGTGGATTTATAAATTTACCAGTAAGAATGAAGATTTTTATCATCTTAAATTTATAATTCCACGATGGAAATAAATTTATATACAATTACGCGGCAACTTGAATTTTAAAAAACATTTCTTGCTATTCACAGTTAACAATTAAAATGGTTGAACAGTAAGGAAATGTATTCTAATAAATGTGTTTATAACTAGTTTTCTTCTTTAGCCTATAAATTATTTATATTACATTTTATTGAATATCACTATTAATCTTTAAGAAGACTGACCTATTTCATTAATAATGAAATAATTCTCCTTTACACATAGAACGTTTCGTTTTACTGATATTTTTTTTTAACTTTAAAATTTTTTAAAGTATTGAAGTTACATTGAAGATACTGCATTTCACATTAAAATTAAGGAAATGATAGTTGTTATAAAATTAATTATGTAATAAACCATGTGGCATTAAAAATTCAAGACGCTTTCATACTGGGATTGAAACTATTATTCTTACAAAGAGGCAAATGAAAAATATATCTTCTAACGTTTCTCTATCTTAATTATTCGTAGACTTTGTGGATTATTAGTTTATGAAAATCTTTATTAGATTGGTGAAAAGCGCTTCCAATTTTTTTCACTTCATTGAATATTCATATAATTGCAATAAACATACTAATTTTCCATTAATATCTAAATGTTAATATTCGCAAGGCGTTATAATGAATATAAGTAGTTCATTCAAAAATTAAAGAGAAAGGAAAAAACTGTAGAAACATACTTTTAAAAGCTAATGAATTTATTTTGTAACAAAAATGCAATTTAACGCTAATAACCGAAAATTAATAAAAATTCCTTATTTTTTTTTAGTTGTTGAATCCTTTTCACGATTAGTTACAACATATACTTAGGCATCAAAGCAATGTTAAAAAAAGATTAAATTGAAAGGGGAACAGTTTGTGTGCGTATGTTTATTAAATTAGACAGTATTATGTATTTTAAATTATTCTCTTACTTAATATTATACGCTTTTACATAAATTAAAAAAAAATTCGGAGCATTGCTCTTTCGCGTGTACCTATTTGCTTTCACCAAATTATTTCCTACTTCAATTATATAATTTTAACCACTGTTTAATGAATTTGTCACGAAAAGCTATTAAAGACAAGAAAAACAAATTCTAAGCATTTGTGCAGCACTTTTCATAACTGACAAGAATTTAACACATATTACAATTTCGTTGAAATTTTTACTGTTTAACGTTCTAGAGAGTATTTTTAAAGAGCATTTCGCCGCATACGTTCTAAATTAATTACAAGTGTGGTAGAAGTTTGCTAGTTTTATTTTGAACACTTTTATCTTTATTGTTGGAATGTGCTTCCATCTAAGTAATTATAATAGAAAGGTAAGTTTTAATTACAAGCAAGAGTTCAGAAATGTATTTCAGAAATGTTTATCTTACATTCTTTAAGAAATATTAAAGGAAAATATATGAAAAACTTTCATGTTAAATACAATCCCCTGCGAAATTTTAGATTTAAAAAAATTAATATAGAATTCTGAAAGAATTTCATTTGCAAATACACTAAAGTAACAAAAATAATGGGATATCTCCTAATAACATGTAAGAAACTCCTTTTGCTAGACGCAGAGCAGCAACTCGTTGTAGCATTTATCAACTAGTCGTAGGAAGTCCCCTGTAGAAATATTTAGCCATGTTGCCTCTACAGCCGTCCATAATGGCAAAAAAGTTTCCGGTATAGGATTTTGAGCACGAACTGACCTTTCGAAAATGTCTCATAAGCGTTCGATGGAACTCGAATTTGGTAATTAAGATGGTCAATCATTCTCTGTAATTGTCAAAAATATTTCTTACTGATCGAGAGTGATTTTGGCGAATTGACGTGGCGCATTGTCATCCTGGAAAGTATCATCGTTGTTGGGGTACATGACGTCCATGGGTGGCGCTAAATGGTCTCCAAGAAGCTAAATATAACCATTTCTAGTCAGTGATAAGTACTGAGAGTACCCAATACATGCCATGTAAAAACAGCTCACACTATTATGGAGCCATCGGCTTGCACAGTACCTTGTTGACAACTGGATGCATGGCTTTCTGGGGTTTACGTCACAGTCGAACACTGCCGTCTACTCTTTCCAACTGGAATCGTGACTCATCTGACCAAGCAACGCTTTTCCAATCACCTAAGATACAACCAATATGTTCATGAGCCCAGCAGAGGTACTGCAGTATATGGCGTGTTGTATAGGTACTGGAGTCGGTCTTCTGCTGTCGCTGCACTGCGTAAACTACATTTCGCTGCTCTGCCCTCATGGAATAGTCTGTCGTACGTTCCACAATGATTGTTGCTGTTATTTGACTCAATGTTGCTTATCTGGTAAGATTGACGACTTTACGCAGACGTCATTAAGTACATATAAGCGTCCACTGAATTGTCCATTGTGTAATGCCAGAAGTTGTATATCATCAGTATGCTCTTGATTTTGTGGATTGAGGAAAGTTGAATTCCCTAATAATTCTTGTGCCCTTCGGAGCTAGCTTCAATTAGCATTCCGTGATCGAAATTTGCTAAATTCCATCATGTGGTCATAACCGCTTCAGAAAACCTTTCAAAGCCTTAGGTATTTGCATCTACAATGGTCCTTTGAAAAATAGACATGAACAATCGAATGGTACGATATTGTCTTTACTGACAAAACAAGTTTCTGTCTGCAACACGATGTTGGTCAAATTAGAGTTTAGACAAAGTCATGAACAGAAGTTTCTTTATTGTTGCCTTATGCATCTCCATACTGTTTCTGTACCCTGTATTATGGTTTGGAGTGTTATTGAATTCCACTTCCACACGCACTAGTACTTACTGCCGATACAATGATCAGCCAGTCCTATACGTATGAGGCTTTGAAGCTTGTTGCCTTATCTTATCTTCAGAACTTGCCTGCAGCTACATTCCAACAGACAATGCATGATCACACGTGACATACAATGTTCAAGATTTCTTCTTCACTTCCTAGATTGCTTTGCTGCTTTCGCCATCATGTTCTCTCTATTTATTATCTATCTAATACGTCTAGGGAACGTCTCGGAGAACGACTGGCTACTACAAAAGATCAACTTTGGTAACGTGGGGAGGACGCATGGACTACCAAGCCTCAACAAAGACATTCAAAACTTCGCTCATTGTCCTGAAGCCTTGTAGCAGTGGTTATTTTCAGCCGTGACGCAAAACCCATTAATGATTTAGCCATCTTCATCTCGTAGAAGGTTGTATTTTCAATTATTTCTCCTTTGCACTGAGTGTTATATCTGTGATAAATTTGGCTTTCATATATCTTTTCCTTTTTTGAAGTCCTGCAGTATCTGTTAAATTACATTTGATAATATATTCTAATGTTAATATTCAATAATATGTTTACCATTCTGTTGCTATATTATTTGGTTAGATGAATTCAAAAGTGGTACAGTTATAAAATGTTTTTGCCAGCAACTCCATGATACGATCTTGACATTTACTACATATAAATCAATTGCATATAAATCATATAAATCAATTGCATACATAAGTATAACATTGAAATGTTTTTAAAAATGCACTTTTTTCGAATATTGGAATAATTCTTTTTAATGTGATTCTCTCTTTAGTGAATTCTTTCTCAGTTCATCAGAATATATATATATATATATATATATATATATATATATATATAATATTCTGAATAAAAAGATGAGAATTCCAGATTTTTTTTTATTATAATTAATTTGATAGAAATAATATCATCAATATATGTAAACATTTAAATTATAATAGTAAAATATTTTTTCATTTAAAATGTAAATAAATATTGGGTAAGCAATTACTTAGCCGATACTTATTTACATTTTTAATGAAAATAATTTTTACCTTTACGTTAGTTTACGGAAATACGTTTAGTTTGAACACTAATTTTGTATTGTTTTAGAACTGTTGCATGTGTACCTGAATATATTTAATTCGAAAAGTTCGTAGAGGCATGTTTTAGTCGAAGAGAAACGATGAGGATGATTATGAATTTCTGTATTTAGTAAAGTGATTAACTTCTCTCAATCGACATTTCTGTGCTTTTTACATATTTCGCTGCTCTAGTTTTGGAAATTAGAGCTGAAAAAGAATCAGAAAGTTCTGCGAGGAAATAAAAAAATAGGTCGTTTTCTATTACGGTGGGCTTAAAGATTATGAGATTTTGGGAAGTTTTCAATTGAATGTGTGTGTGCGTATGAGTGGGTGTAAGAGAGATCCATGATATTAGATAATAAATTTACAAAATATCTCATGATAGAGATACAAAATATTTAATTTCCACATATATTTCACAAAAAAATTTAAATTTCTGATCAACAAAGAAATCTGTTTCCAGGCCCCCCAAAGTTGTCTATTTAATTAATGCTAGTAAACCAATTGGCTTAAGAGTTACGGGCAAATTATTCTTCTTCAATTCAGATCATTAGAGGCAACACTTCGGCTTTAATTATATAGGTGTGAAACTTAATTGTCCTTTTATTAATAATTTAGGAGAACTATTCATAATAAAGGTGCCACAAATATTCATAGTTATCAACAAAAAAGTTAGGGAATTAATTGAAATATTTCTTATGAGCCTCACACACGCACAGTATCCTTTTTATTATAGGTTCATTATTGCCTAACCAGACTTTTTAGCTTTGACCCTAGAAGAAAGAAAAATCGACTTAGATAATTTCCGTTTTGATTAATGAAAAAAGAAGAACGAATACACCAAAATTAAGTAACGTAAGTAAAAAATAAAATTAAAAACCGATACAAATCAAAATGAGATAAAATAAATTAATGACCTTGGAATCACTTAAATGAATAATTTCTAATTATATTAAAGGCATTAAAATATTTCAGCTAACTTTTTGTACCCTTAGTAAATAAATCATTAAGAACGTATTTGGAAAAAAATGATTAGGAATTATTTTTGGTTCATTGTAGAATAATTTTATTTTTCACATAATTAATTTCACCTTTCATATATTTACTATTTCTTTTAATATTTTTGAAGAATATTTATATGACTTTCAAAAATTTAATCATCCGATTCCTTCTAATCTAATATTAATTAACAAAGGATAATTACTTAAGGTTCATACAGTGCTAATTTTAAACCGAATCACATAAATTACAATACAATTTTCACTACTTTTTTATTTGTAAGGAAGTAATTCGATTTCAAATGAAAACTACACAATTAATTATGTTTGTAGAAAGAAAACCCAACTAATTATTTTTTTTTAAAAAAATATTTTATTCGTAGTTTCTGAAAATGTAATTGCTATCTTTGTCAGTTTAATTCTATGGATATGTTTGAATGTTTCAATAATTTCAATCAAAATATCAGTTGGAACCGAATGGTCACGGACGCGAGTCTGCATTGCCGGTCATGATTGGAATGTGCCAGTTAAGTCCTGGATTCATGTACTGGTGACTCGAAATACTCGTTATGAAGTGGGCAAATTCATGTTAAATATGTCGAGGTTCAAAACCCTCACATTGGATTGTTGTGGTAATTAGGAGAATAGGATGTCAGCTGAGGTGAGGTCCTCGTCACTGGACCATGGTTAAAAATTATGAGATACGGTGACATTTGCCCTCATGTTGCTCCTTGAGACGTCAATAAAAAACTCAATAAAATATTTCTGATATTTTAAACATGTTTCTGAGGTTCGACTTACCATAGGTATCTCATAAACCCATTTATTTAATTGTTCAATCACTTTAAAAAAATAATTGACTCTTTAAAATAATATATTAGTATCTAAGCCTGAGTAAAAAGTGCTTCGGAACACCAGTTTCCTTTTTATTTAATTAAACTTATAACATTTTATTAGTATCATGTTCTATAAACTGTTTGCTTATAATAAAACTTTTAAGAAGTAGCAATTTTTTATTGAACATGAGGTGTAATTTGGTGTTTCTTACTTATGAAAAAGCTCGAACACCTTGTTTTTAGTTTAGAAATACCCCAGTTCTAAACATTAATCTCCTGAACTGGAACAAGCAAGTTCATTACTCCTTAGGCTGCTCATCGCTTTTGCCTCACACTTAGAAAGGCATTAACCTTAAATGTAAACTCTAAATTTTTATATCTATTTAAGTAAGTATAAATATTAAAGATTGTCGCAAAGTAATAAAATAGTTTATGTAAATTGCAGCATCAAATTACATTTTTAACATTTCTGATTTACAGATTAATAAAAAAATGTTTACAAAAACGAGGTGATATAATTAATAATTTGGGAAAAATAACTATGTGTGTGTGTGTGTTGTGTGTAGGAGAAGGAGACAATACATGTGGGTTCGAGTTCATGTGAATGTATAAATTTTGTTGTTTTACTCTGAGTTTATTGCAATAAGCATTTGTAATGTTTTGTGTATCATTCTGCAATAAAAGTTCGAATTGAAATTTAATTTCATTTTTGTACAAATCCAATCTAACTTTCCCACTATTTTGATCACATTAATATCCGAATATTTTTTTTTATAAATCCACGAGTTATTTTAACTCTTTTCGGCGTATTTTTTTTTTTACAATCAAGGCTATATTTTCAACAAAATCAAAACTATGCGGAAAAATACAAAATGTCAAATAAAACAATAACTGATGGATTTTTTTTATTTTCTATTTCTTTAAGCCACAAAAAGATACGTTAAGGCTTTTTTCGCCTAATTTGAAAGAGCCTGATCGAAACTTTCAACATATTTCTAGGCAGAATATTATTTCAATGCTCAAATAACATACGTTTGCAAAATAGCAAAACATTTTACAACGGAAAAAAAGAGTTCGATTACGATAGAAAAGAGTTGTATTTTAAAGTATGCTGTTCTTTTAAATATATATATATATATATATATATATATATAGGATTTTCCAGCTAATTATTAAAGAATTTATTTTATTTTCCGATGTACTGTAAAACCAGTTCCTCCGATACTCGACAGATGGCACCACGAATCAGAATCATGTGATAGCTCATGCAGCGCCACCTATTCCACAACAAAACTCAGTGACACTTCATTCTCGTTCTCTTTTTTCCCCCACTTGCCGCTTCTCTTTTCCTTCGCATGACCCGCTTCGGAAGTAAACTCCGAATACCAGAGCGCGTTCCAGCATCCTTCGCCGGTAAGGGTTAAATGAGGCAGCCATCTATTTTGCTCCGATGAGCTGGTCAATTCGTTATCATCTATTGTAAATACTTTTCACTCTTCATCATCTCTCCTAATAAACAAGTAAAGCTGCTGCGAACATCATCATTGAATTTCTACAAAAACAACAAATCGGAATCCGTTAATGAAATTACCCCCTAGGCAGCCCTTTGCATAAGAGCCAACCATCGTAGATTCGGGATGTACAATATCATCACCCCATAGTCTCATAGGCTACATAGTCTACACATATATATAGCCCATAGTCTATATATATATGTGTGTGTGTGTGTGTGTGTCTGTGTGTGTCTGTGTGTGTATGTATGTGTAAATCTCGAGAATTGAATTCAATTTTCTGTCATTTACCTTTCTAAGAATCCGTGTAATATTCTATAATATATTTTAATTTTAGATGAGCATATTATTATCAATTCAAAGAAACTTTTTATCTATTTCTACCACCTTTGTAGTAGTTAATTTCTTATAATTTCTTGTATAGAAAAGATATAAAATTTTGATTACATACATCAGAAACCCACAAGTTAAGCTATAAATAACAGCCAAATAAAAACGGTCTAATTTCAAAAGCCACATTTTTAATGAAATTGCTATCAATTCAGTTTTTATCTGTATTTTATTCAGGTTATATTTTAAACTTAATTATTCATTTTTTATCGTTAGGAAGCCAGTAAATATAAAATATTCGAAAACCATATTTACATATAAAAATGTTGAAAATAATAATTATCGATATACTGTTTCCTATTTTTAAACCACAAAAAGTTGCTTTAAAATATAGTATCGGAAAAATAAACTTACAGGTTATTCAATGAAATGGTAAGTTAAAAAAACTATCTTTATCTGTTCATTAACTATATTGTGAATAAAGGTAGAATCAAGCCGAATAATAAATTAAATGAAATAATTCAACACATTTACGTATTAGCTATAGTTATATCAGTATGAAGCACTTATTTTACAAAAAAAAAAGAAGCGATATTTGTGTAGAAAAGAACCTTTGTCATATTTGTTTTTTTAAAAAAATTATACATAATTTGACTGTATTAAACATTGTAGGTGAATTCGAGATCTGAACACTATCTACTCAACAAACAGTGTTCAAATTTCAAACTTCATTAAACTGGCCTTCAAACCTGTAATAGTCATATAAAAAAGCCTTCCCATAAAATTTAACTGTTCATTTTTAACAGTTTTGTCCATTTTGATTAATGTATTAAAACATGTAGTGTTACTACCATTACTAATATGAAGAAATTTGAAAAGTGCGCAAAATTTCATTTTTGAAATTTAAAAATTTGGCTAAATTTTTATTTTAGTAATTCTTGCATTAGAATATATTCCTTGATATTCCTTGACAACCATTTTTCACGGATCAAAGAATAATTAGGAAAGAAACATTCAAATATATTTAATTTATTACAGAATAAACTTTCCTTCGGAATTCGAAATATGTTTGAAAATGATTTATATTAATTCAACGATACGCTTTTAGATTCTTCAATGCTTTTTCACGAGTTCTTAAAATTCACATTTTATAAGAACCTGAATTATATGCCTAATTGTATTTTGAACAGGGAATTTCATTTTAAATTTCCTTTCTGTGTGTTTATTATCGACATTCTTTTTGCGGTAGATCTTCGGCCATTTTTATTTCAATAACCGTAATTTGAATTTTTTTGCAATTGAACTAATATATCTCATCGATTTTGAATTTGCAATCATGTCATAAATTTTAAAACTCAGTGATTAAATACATGTATGCCTCTCATGCACATCAACATTTTCTAAATAATCGGCATAAAAAAATACCTTTTTTATTTTGGTTATCTGAATACACAGCGTAGAATATTTATTTGTTGTCTATAGATTTTTGAATATTTATTCGGGGTCTAGAATATGAGTTATATCTTCTTTCAAACTATCAAGATTCCGAATTTATTGGTTATCGAGAAACTGTCATCAATCATTTGGTCTCAACAGATTTTTACTTTTACGTGAAAATACATACATAAAATGTACATAAATCTTCTCTTACAATTTTAGTTTTGTGTATATAACAGAAAAAGAATAACTGAACAATAAATTATACAATATTCAATTATAAATCATAACTGTATGAAGTTTATTCAGAATTTCAGTTTAATAATACAAAACATTTCTTAAAACTTTTTCGTTCGTTTCTTCATTCTCACGAAAGTATTATGAGGTGAAGTAAAAGTAACCGAAAATTTATGGATAAGCATGAAGTATTTTCACCATTTTCAATCATTAATATAGCAAGCAATTGTGTGTGATTTTTCTATTTAAGTAGCAAGGTACCTGCGGGTAATACGACTAGAGCAAATAATACAGCCACTTTGCGATTTCATTGCTAATTTCGAAATTAATCACCAGATGACTCTTACTACTGTAATGTTGGGTACCTGTAAACAAGTTAGGAGTTTACAAAAAATAATCTGTAAGAAATTTCAATCAAATAAGAGTTTCATTTATTAAGATTGTAAATTTAATATTTGGAAATCACATTGATATGATAAAATTCGATCAAAATAAGCTTTAATTATTTTTGTTTTAATTTTATTTTAACCACAGTTAAATCTTTCACATGAAAGTCTTAAAAGGACCTCGGAAATTTCCAAGAGTAGTCCATTATTCCATAAAAATATTCTTGCTGATCATTACAAGAATCAGTCTCAAGTATGAACAAATATTTATCAAAAGAATTACAAAAATAATACCTATTTTTCTCTATGAAACTTTTTCTTAAAAAAAATGAGTTGATAATTTTTTTTTAATATTAAAAAAAATACTTATTTTGCGAATTAAAACAAATGAAATATATTATGAATAACACCCGTAAAAAAAGAATTATTTAAACATGGGTCATCTGTCAAACTTCACATTTTGAGTAGCATAATTTTTTGATACCTTAAAATTTTATGAGAGGATAGTTTAATTTGCTCTTTTCAATATTCAACTGTTTCACGTGGTAAAGCAAATGGAGTTTTGAGAAAAATTTAATACTTTAAATAATTAGTATGAGAAAAATTTATTTCTTTAAATAATTAGTATGAGAAAAATTTAATTCTTTAAATAATTAGTATGAGAATAAATTAATTCTTTAAATAATTAGTTTTAATGAATTATTTTTTAGTAATTTAAATTAAATTATCGTATTGACATACAAAACAATCTTGTATAGAACATTTCACTTCATTTGAGCACTTTAAAATGTGAGAAAAAAAGTTTTTAAAGTTTTGACCCAGACATAGTTACAATGTGAGTAGAAGAAAAACCATTAAAAATACATTAAAATTTAAAAAGACAATGTTTTTCAACCGAAAAGACGCGTGCTATGAATTGTAACGTCAGAAAGCGCGCGGGCTATGCGGAAACTCCAAACATATTAAATGGCGTAATTGTAAAATATGTTATAACTATTTAAAAGAAACATGCAATTAGTGACAAATGCAACATTTTTTTTTATAAAAAGGACTAAGTTAAATAATAATTTAGGGTTGAACTAAAAATTAATACACCCCAAGCATATCAAATGCCGTAAGTGCGAAATATGTTGTAACTATTTAAAAAACAGGCAGTTAATGATAAATTCAACATTTTTTACGTACGGGAAAAATGATAAATTAAATGATAATTAAGGAATGAATTCAAAATTAAAACACTTCAAGCATATTAAAAGTCGTGATTACGAAGAATGTTATTACTATAAAAACACGCAATTAATGATAAATGCAATATTTGTTTTGTAAAGAAATAAGTTAAATGATAATTTAAGGATGAAGTAAAAATTAACACTGTTATATATATAACAATCATAGAAAGGTACAAAACTTTTCTTTCAGTAAAGGTTCAACATCTTTCTCCTTCGACGTTTCCGGAAATTTTTTACATATAAATTACAGCTGTTCAAAACTATTTCAATAATCGAATCATCAAATTTATACTCCATCCATGAATTTGTGACATCACATGTTTAAATATGCTAGGATTGCCAGACAGTTTTTTAATATAACGTCATGAGATGATTCGTTATGGGATTCCTGTCACTTGCTTACGTTATCTTTCCTCACACAAAAGTTTATTTAGACGCAAGCATTATCTTCTGCAGAGTCGCACTTTTCCTCTGGCACAGACTGATGATCACTAAGGATTTCATTATCTGAATATTCTATTTTTTTCTCAAAAGTCTCTTAATTCGACGAAACGTCATCTAAAGTTTCTCATTTTTTCGTCAAAAGCCAAATGAAGTAAAGTCCAGTGTAAGGTATAGGACGCCATGGAGAGAAAAGAAATTGCGGTAACCCATCCGTTGTATAGTAAAGGGTTGGGGAGCGTTTTGGTGGAGACGCGATCGATACTTCATTGTAAGAGGTAGGGATGAAACGAGCCCCGACGTGTAAATAAAGATTTGTTTTCTTATTGTTAAGATAGATGGAGTTGTCTTTATGCCCATATGAAAACTACTCAACTCTCCAGTAGTTAGTTAGTGGATAAAAAAAATAAGATGATGTCTCAGAGATAGAAATGAATAAGAAAAAAATTATCCAATGCTCTTGCACACGGAGGGCAGGTATCACATCCAGCAAAAACGATTTTAAACGTTTTGTTTCATTCTGAGAAATACACGCACCAGGAAATGAATGGAGTGTCAACCCATACCAAATGGCTGCGCGGATTCCCTTCGATACACGTAAAATTTAACCTTGGAGGCATGTACTGATGAGTCTCATTTTATATTTTAAAGAGGGGTAGAAAGAAATTTTTCCAGTGTGTGGGTGTAAAAACACTTAGGCGAGTCTTCCCGGATTAAATGGTTAAATATCCTATTCACAAGATATTATGATGCATTCTAACATATCTGAAGTAAATTGTACAACATATTTCGTTTATATTTTACTCATAAATAATGTCTCTGAATTTTAAATTGAACTATTCTTGTGACAGAAAATATTAAGATAAATCATATTCAATAATCATTATTTTATCCTTAGTCATTTTTACATTGTGTTATTTAAATTGCTGCCCCAGCAATTCGTACCTTTTTGAATATTAAAAAAAAGAAACAAAATATAATTAACTTTTAATATATTTTTAGTATATTCCCTCTGATGTAATACAGTTATTACCAAATATCGGTCTTGGTGAGCGGGTGTAACGCTTGGCCGATTTGATACTGGTTGCCGGTTAACATTTCCTTCAATTCGAAAACTTTAACACAGTCTTGAGATTGGTGCTCAGGAATTCAGTACACTTCGGCTTGTGATCGTCCGGGTTCACGCATTCTAACGATTCTTCCTTTCTAAACATGCCCAATTGTCTTTGAGTCATTGATCGCTCAGTATAATCGTTTACAGCATTCCTTCGCAGAGAAGTTGCCTAAAACTTGTGGGAGTCAATTTATTCGTATTCCGACGTGTGCTGGTGTTTTGCGCATGAAGATACCGGCTGAAATGTTTTGCAAAAAGATAAGGTTTCGAATTCAACCGATGACTTTCTTCAAAGTTATTTCGATTAAATGTAACAAAATTACTCACATTTTTTTTACATTTTGTGAATCATTTTTAACTGTTGGATACAAATATATGTATATATACACCTAACTTTTTTTACACGGTAGATAAGGAAAACTGTGCAAAAATCCGTGTAAAAATTATATGCGATGTATCGCAAATTTGGGGATATGTTCTACAACTTTAAAAAATCGTGTAAGATGAAAAAACTCCAAATATTTTTCGAAAAAACCAAGCAAAAAAAGTAAAAATGAAATATATATTACATATAGATGAAACAAAAACAATTCGTTTTCCTCGCAAAAAAATTAAAATCAGCGTACAGTAGAAATTCAATCTGTCTGTACATAGAACATATAAAAATTCAAATTGAAATTAGGAATAAAATTACTAACTAACAACTGTTCATAGATACTTGATAGCAATCATGCACGTTTATTACGAACTGGATCAAAAATGCTATCATCAGTAGATGTGTCAGATCGACTTCTTTATTATCATGAACTGTCATAAATTGATCGAATCGTCCTCATCCAAAGGATTTTCTAGCATTAATTCTTCAATGTCAATCTTTTTGCTTGTTGTTAAAACCTTCGCCAACAATAGCATTTGATAGAGCTATAATTTCAGAACACACAGCTGATTCTTATACTACCAAACTTCCCTTTTTGACGCATGCTGGCAAAAGTTTTTTTCCCCAACAAGCATTTGAGGTCGACTGGCGCAACTGTTTGGATGGCAAAAGAAGCATGTGTAATGCAATCCATAATCTCAAGCTTTCTCCTTGCATCCACAACAGTCACATTTCTTTCTTCCACTGAGTCTAAAATATATTTAAACATATGCTTTATATAGTGCATTTTAAATACTACTAAAATACTTTAAAAGAGCGGCTGAATCAAAGATGTGGTAAAGAAAGCATTTGAGTAATTGGCTGATCCAGCACTGGGTGGCTGGGCGTATTGTCAATGAGCAAAAGTACTTTGAATTAAAAACCGTTTTGTTCCATACATTTCTGGAACAGAACAGTTGTTGAAACAATTTGTGAACAGATCAGCCGTCATCCATGCCTTTTTATTCGCAATCAAATTAACTGGAAGTTGTGGAATTAAATGAAACGGAATATGGGAAAATCAAAATTCAAATATATCTGTGAACAGTGATTCTACTGATAACGATTCAGGACTATTGCATACTAATGATCTGTGAATGCATGTGATGCAAATATTGTTGCCATACAAATATATTTTTCATTATCACTAATATTTATAAAAAAAGGTTGGTTTGATACTTTAAACTATCTTATTTGCATAACTATTTGAAATACGATAAAAAGTTTAAGCGATTTTTAATAATGATTCATAAAATAATTTGGAGATTGTCCCACATCTGTTGATTGAGTACGAGTATATTATTAGAACATTTGTTCTCATTAAAAACAGTTTAAATTGTTCTTATTTTATTAAATAAGTGTCACACTTGGCTCGTTCATTAATAGTTGGCAAAATACCTCATAATCCTTCATCAAGACCAAATAATGAAAAAAATTGGAGTTAATACCTCATTCTTTCCTTTTCCCTTCCCCTTCACATTTAATGAGGAATTCTTGGCTAAATTAAATTGTAAAGAGTAAATTGTTGGTTTTATGAACGTCGCATTAGCAGCAACAGGAGGGATATTGGCGACGGACCTCGTAATTTTGAATCTCGGTCAAGTGACGAGCGCGACATCTGAGCAGGCACTCCCATCTCCTAACTTCCACACCCCGCCAACAGCAGGACTTTGAGTCACAACCGATTTAACGTTCATCAGCCTCGGCTATACAGTGGGACTTTGGTACCATCAAGGCTCGAACCAATGACTCGACGAAAATCGCCAGCGACGAGTCCACTACCATGACTACTAGACTACTGTGGCCGCAAATGAAAGAATAAATGTAACGTTTATTTCAAATAGTAATTTTCATTAAAGTGGAAGGTTTTAAATTGGAATTTAATTTGAATAAACTATTGTTTAAAGCGGTTTGAGAGCTTTTGGATTCGGCATTCGCAGTTTCAAGTTACAGTCCAGTGATATGGATTATTCATGAATAAGTACCATTCTATCTTAACTTCAACTCTATTCCAAGTAAAGATAGTAATGGTTTACTGAAGATTACGTGATGTGTCTCTCATTATTCCTCACAAAGTTCTTTTGTGGAACTAGGACTTGAACACACCTCAAACCGATGACCATCAAAGATACAGTGATTTTATTTTTATTTTCAAGTATAACCTGGAACAAAACCACTGTTTTGGCTTTGCTGAAACTTGATTATCTCAAATTAAATTCGGAAGAACCTTCCGTGATCTGCATACGTGATCTTTTTCTCTTTTATCTGATAACAATACCTTGCAATAAAGCAGCATTAGGGAAACATTCAGCACTCTTCACTTAAGATTATTACGAAGCTCATTATTAATGGTATTGAATTTCCAAACACCTTAAACTAAATTCAATGAACAAATTTTTTGTATCATACTTTTAATTGGATGAAGCTTAAATTAGTAATGTATTAAATTAACTTTACATTTACACCGATTAACTTTTAATTACGTTATTAACTATTCT
>BMAW01115745.1:1639-17753 GCA_019974015.1 Nephila pilipes | reverse complement strand
ACCACACAGCACAATGCATAAAAATATATTCCTTTATGGCGTCGAGTCATATCATTTTTTGGCGATAAAGTCGCCCCAATTCTAAACCAGTTGGATAAGAGAGATAAACGGATGGAAATTACATTTGTGATTTCCCATAAAATCGTTCTTAGTGAGCGTCTACATGCAAAATGAGTAACTGTCCAAATTCAATTGACAGTTGAATAATCTTGTAGGATCTCGATTGATAGTCAAGTCGAGTGGTGATTTTCATATATATATATGGATAAATTCATATCTTGCTGTATTTATATTTATATTTATGTATGCATTTATATTTATATACTCATATGTTTTTATTTATATATATATATATATATATCCTACCTATATATATATATATATATATATATATATATATATATATATATATATAAATAAATAGTAATAATAATAGTAAAATAAATTTTTCTTATAGAAAGGAGTAATATTTTTGTTATTTCCCTTTTTATAGAAAATAAATATTTTAGGAATGAAATTTTCCTATTTATTTATTAGTGTTTCTCCTTCCTTTTCGGAAAGTTATTATTGTGAAGAATAAGAAATTCCAAAATAGTTCTTTATTTGTCGAAAAACTGTTACATTATAAATTAAAATCCTTTCAAAAAATCTCATGCGTCTGTGCTTTTTCTTCCCAAAGCAAAATTATCTTAGATTTTAACTTTTTCAGTGTACTAAAACTCAACGACATGATTATACTTTTTAAATACAAATTACCGCTTAAGATATTCGAAGAATAAGAAACAGATTATCTTTTTATAAAACAAGATTTCGGGAGGGGGGAAGGGGTCTCATTCTATTTACCGGTTGAGAAACTTTATGTCAAAGGAATTTAAGCTAAAATGAATTTCTTATTCAGAGGAAGTTCTATTTTCGGTTAATGTTTTCTTTTCTTTTTATAGTCAAGTTTCTTTTAAGCTTTAAATATTCTAAACAGAATTTTGTCTGGAATCGGTGCGGTGTTGTTAACTTAATTTTAATTCTTGATTGAAAATTAAGAGTGAAATACTTTCTGTGGTTAAAAACCAAAAATGCATAACATGTTTACAAGCGGGCTTCATGCTTGGATAATGATGCGAGAAACTTTATAATTAATTTATGCAGTAAATGTATTTTTAAAAATTCATCTTGAAGAAAAAAAACTGTCGAGAAAAACATTTTCATCATAGCATCTCAACATTACATCGGAATTTGTTGCAAATAAATGGGACATAGCTCTTTTTCGTCGATTTTAATTGAAAAAAAAAATGTCACAATTTCAAAACTTCAAATCTGAGAAAACAACATGCTACTTATCGCTTTTTGCATCAATCTTAAGAATTCCGATTAATTCTTTTTGTAACTTGCCAAGACCTTAAGTACAAAGTAAAAAAATTAATAGTATTATTTAACATTTTATTTGTTTCTTGCGTAATGTGACGGATATTTATGAAAATAAATTGAATTTCGAACATAAATAATAAAAATAAGATTCTACAATTTTATAAAAAATTATAAGTAATACTTATGCATGAATATTTTATTCACAATGAAAAGAATAAATACTTGATCTATTTATCAAAATGTGTTACAAACTAACTAGTAAGAAACATAACTGATCAACACTTTGGTCTCCTAATTGCGATTTAATTTTTATGCAAATTAAACGCAACAAGGAGAAAAAAAAATTCAGATTCCACATTTGTTGGCTTAATGATTATTAATTTAATATGATTACTTATTAACGCACTTAGAAGAAACTCGAGGGCTGCTGGGGATAGACATTGTAATTTTCAACCTTGAGGAAGTGACAAGGACGGCACCTGAGTTTTCACCTCTTTCTCCAAACGTCCACACAGCGCCTCGGATGACTTGGGACTACGCCACTTCCAAACCTCGACCAGATTTGATGTGCATCAACCCTGCTACACAACAGTCCTTTTGTAGCATCAAGGACTGTTGACTCGACGAAAATCACCCTGGCCCCAAGTTGGTGACCTTGACCATTAGATTACCGCATCTACTAATATTTATTAAGGAATCGTACATTATTTGAATACATTTCTTCCTTATATTTTCCAGTTAAAAATACTCAAATTCTTTTTTAACGATTTTCTTAATTTTTTATTTAATTTTCTATTTAATTTAGTTGAATTTTCAGGTCTTGGGATATAATGTTTATATGCCATATCTTTAAAGGTGTTAATTTTTTATAAATTTTTTTTTCATTTGTCTCATTAAAGACATATATTTTGCTTCTGTTTAGATAAATATATTCCTAAATATTTAACACAGAATTGTCATGGGAGTGGGTATCCAGGGAAGATAATATTAGTATAAACTTGAATTCTTTTTTTTAAGAATTCTATTGTACTTTTGTCAGGAGGTAAAGTCAGTTTTCAATATTCGCACCTTTTTGTGACTCTTTTCAGAGTATTTGGCATTTTTAACGGATAGTTTCCAGGGAATGATGTGTGAGTAATAAATAAAAATGTCATCACCATATATTGAGCAATCGACTCATGTTTCTAACGTTTCAGAGAAATCGTACATACAGATTGTAAGCAATATAGGGGGGGGGAGAGAACACTCCTCTGAGGTACCCCCTTTAAAATTACCTTCTCCGATTATGGACAACCTCTCCATCGGATTTGAAGTGATCTGTTTGAAAGGTAATTATGTATCCAAAGTGCTATTTTTTCTAGGTGTCATTTCTATATAAGCCCATCTAAATACACTGAATCATAAGCACTCTTGATGTCTATGCTAATTTCCACGAAAAAAATTATTTTGCTGTTTAGCATCAACTTTGCTTTGGGCATAAGATATGTAATTGTTATACTTTCTTTAAATGGAACAAATCCATAATTTTGTGAATGAAAATTTCGTTTCTATCATCAAAATGTAACAGCCACAATTCTTCCAAATGTTTTAGGGAAAACAAAAGTTAAGGCTATTGATCTGTTTTTAGATATTTTAGTTTTATTTTTGAAGTGTTTCAGAATCGGAAAAATGATTGCATGTTTTCAAGGTTGAGGTACTATTGAATTCTCAGGTATATATTAAAAATAATCTAGAACAGCACGCGACTGATATTCAAATTTTTGAGGAAAGCAGTTGTAATCTAGGCTGCACCTAGAATTGAGTTCTTTGGTGCTTGTTCAGACATATTTAATTGAGAGATATAGAATGGTTCATTACGTAGATTGTTTTCGTTGCTAAGTAAATCCATAGGTAACGGCTTACGGAAAGTACTATTGGACTCAAAAATCGGTAAAAATATTAGCTTAAATTTGAGGTTATGCGACAGATCTATTATTATCTTGAAGAATATTCAAATTTGATTTTGGATTTTTATGAGTAGAAAATTTCTTTATAATGTTGTAGAAGGTTCTTGAATTAGATGTATTGTTATATATATCGTGTCTCTTTGCCTTTTTTATGTGAAATCTAAGTGTCATTGAATATTCCTTGTAAGTATCATTTAATATTGAGAGAAAATATAAATGACCTTTTTCTAGGAAAAAACATTTTACTGTTGAAGAAATTATAACAAGTGCTGTTCCACCATGGTGAAAAGGATCTGTTTGAAAATCGAATTTCTCGAGTATTATTTTAGAAACAGTTTCAGTGAGTTTTGTCTTGGTTATTCAGTGTATATTGTACTTGCTTCATTATTTCTTACCAATATACTCGTTTTATAAATTGCTTATCCTACTTGAATAATGGGAGTTCTGTAACGATGGGGCGATGATCGCTTTCAAAGGAGTAGTCAAAAACTTAGCTATTATAATGGCCTGAATAGGTTGATGAACATATTGTGAGATCTATTACAGAAGCTGCAACTAGTATACTTCTATGCGTGGGAACAGTGGTATTGAGGATAATGAAATTTGAATACATTAATCAATCAACAAAGTCATTGCTATGTTTAGTAGAATGATCTGATCACCAAAACGGATGATGGGGGTTAAATTCCCCCAAAATGAGGACAGGGTTTGTTAATGTTTCGAAGATCGATTTTAACAATGAGATATTAAGTCCCCTCGGAGATGGATATTAATTATATTTGTGCTATTGGTATATGAATTTGTCAGGCAGAAGTTCTTTGATAATACTGTTAGCTGCCTTTCTGGTCAGCCCGTTCTTTGCTTAATTTTAAAAATAATTTTGTTCAGGAAGTTGAATCTTCCCTCGTCTTTTTAGAAAGTTTCATAAAACAGCTAAAAATATGCTTGTGATAAGTGAGGGATATTTAACCAAATGGATTTTTTTCGGCCTAGACAGTTCCACTTCGAAAAGTGCACAAATGAAAAAAAAAAATTAAAAAAAAAAAAAAAAAAAATCTCGTAATTTATATTCTTTCCTTGCAAAAATAGAAGATGGTACAGATTTCTTCTGCTATAGTGCAAACTAGAAAAAAAAATGTGAAATACATATATACAAACTTGGTTATTTAGTACATTTTTATCCTTTTTCTCAGTAATTAGATTCTTCTTTAGTAAAGGACATAGACGGAATTTGATTATCAGGACTTTTTATCACTTTAAATACCTAGTTTCTTCTGATTAGGGATGTAGATTATAGGATATTGCAAACAGTGTTACCAATGAATTTTGAAATACTTCCATGAGGAATGCGGTTTGTTTTCCAATATAGTTTGAAAAGAGTTTAACATTTTTTTTCAAATTTTTAATCCAATATAGTTCTTGCTTAATATTAGCTTATGAATGCTTTTTTAATACTACAAAATGGTTCTCTAGCTTCCAGTAGTGTTAAGTGTTGCTCGCTTTTTAATTCCAATATTTGTTTTTCCTTAATATATATATAGGACATTAATGGGAGTTAGCTGGATGATTTCCTTTACAATCCATGTGTCTTATTTGCTGTGCATTCACCTGAATGGATTGGAACGCAATTTTTACAAGTTACAGGTTGTTGACATAATCGACATTTATGCAGAAAACTAAAGCATTTAGTGCACTATTTAAGTTTATTTATGAAAAGTTTAATTTTGTGATTATTTCAGGTACGAGCATTATTGTTCCCAGTATATAAATTAAGACTGAAGAAATTTCCTGACTTGTCCCAGACCTAACAAAATTACAGATTTCTACTAAATCTATATTATTTGTACTTTGTAATTCAATGACTAAATCTTCCAGAAACACATTAATAGGAATTCTTAAGAGGAGGAATCGGGAAGTGATTACTTCCTATGTGACATTATTCTTAATTGAGACATTTAATAATTTTTCTAAGCAGAAGATCTGTCCTGCCCACACAGGGTCTGCGGTAAAAAATTTAATTTTACCATTTCTGGTATTCGCATGCATGTCTTGATAATTAGCCCTTAATTTCTGCGTGTAATAATAGGGGATTAACCTTTGGAATATGAAAATTCTTTTTGATTATGTTTCAAAAGAATATTGATTTCAGTTCTTTTTTTTTCTGCTCGTGATGCAAGTTCTTTATCGTTCAATGATGTCATAAAATATTTACTATTTCCCAGGGAACAGCCATTCGTCCATATTTTAAACCACAAACAACTGCGAATGACCCAATTTGGGTCTATTCGGAAGAAAAAAGGAAAAAAATAAAATAAAAGGTAATCTTACCGAAATGCTTGTATGATAAAAAATAAGTCAATAGCTCAGTCTTTGTAGGCAAAATGCACAACTAAAATGAAATCAACTCAAACTTTTTAAGGAAATTTGACCTATTTGCCAGTAAAAATTTTCAAAACACGTTTTAAAATATTACTTGTAAGCAATGTTAACGAGCCACATCCTGTGGTTGACAAACGAGGAAAGAAAACAGAGTGAGTGTTGGTAGTGAGATTTAATGTGACCAGGTGTGGCTATGGCTAAGCCAAACAAAGTGTAACCTAGACGTTTGAAAAAAAAATAATGATTTTAAAACTGATATATAAGAAGGAGGATAGAAAAAAGAGAAGAATCACTAGGCTAAAACCCTTTGGCGTGTAACCAAAGATAGTAAACCCCTTAGGAAAAAAAGAGATCACTACGATGCTTCGGAAGAGGGATGCCCATACTTACCTGAAAAAGGTACGTCCCTAAGGGCTATATGTGAGGCATAGGTGAATGAACTTGTAATATAATACTATTTTGATCAAAAAATTAAATTTCCTTTTCATGAATAGTAAAACTGTAGAATGATTGTTTATTAAAACCGCGCTTAGAAGCGACACGAGAGTGATTGGCAGCGAACTTTGCTGTTTTCTAAACTCGATCAGGAAACGTGGACGACACTTGAGCTGGTATCTCTCTCTACGCTCCTCATGGGAAGATTTGGAGCCTCTACAGATTAAAGTGCATCAACCTCGCAACATACGGGTCTTTAGCGGCATCAGGAATCGAACCTCCAACTCGACAGAAACAACCTGGTTGTGAGCCGATGACCAGGATAACCTGCGTAGAACATTCGGAAGCCGCGCGCGTTGCTGATTTCGAAAAGTTAAATTTTTAGAATCAACAACAATTATTATTTCTGTTTCAACTCAGATAATAAGTGCTAAAGAATATGTTATAGTTACGTACATAATTTATCTAATTATAACACATCGATCAATAACTCCCGAGTCTAACATTGAAAACAACATTTTTTTTGCAAATTTTTTTTTTATTCATCAACATAACACCTTTTAGGGTGATACAAGCGTTCCATCGCTTTTCCAAATCTTTTTTTTTTCTCCCAAAAATTTTTTTCTTTTTCTTTTTTTTTCGCAAGAAATCTTTTTTGTTGCGAGTAAATAGCGATAAACAGCTTTCTGAATCAACGACTCGTTGCTGTTTTTGTTCCATCGAAAGCAATCGCGGCACCCACTTGGAAAAAACCTTTTTCATGCTCAATTTTTCATGAAGGATAGTAAATACACTTCCATATGATATCTGTGTCATCTCAGCAATCTCACGGACCTTCACTTTACGATCTTTCATTATAATTTTTGTCACTTCACTCACATTTTCCGGTGTAACGGCTTCCACAGGTCTACCCGAGCGTTCCGCGTCATTTGTGTCGGTACGACCACGTTTAAACTCGGCAAACCACCGACAAATCGTTGCTTTTGATGGACAAGAGTCCGGGTAACATTTTTCAATCCATTGTTTTGCTTGCACGGTGTTTTTACCCATTAAAAAACAATGTTTCATCAGAACACGAAACTCGGTTTTTTCCATTTTTTAAACAAACTACAAAACGACTTTACTCCAACCTCGATAACTCAGCTGTTTCTGGTCCGATCGACTTAACATTTTGACACGTTTCAAGCAAAGGTTAGTACTCTAGAAAGACCTGGTTACTGGTTTACTACGAGCGCCATCTCTGGGTTAGTCTCGGGAGTTATTGATTGATGCGTTACAGATAACAAATTCGCAGTTTACCAGGTAACTGATTTTGCAATCCGCAGATGTTAGGAAAAGACGGAACCCAGCATGCATTTCTGTATTTCTCTGTATTAAAATGCTTTAATCTGCAATAGAAATTTTAAATTAAGAAACTAAATGTTTTAATCTGCAATAGAAATTTTAAATTAAGAAACTAAAATGTTTAAATGGGAATTATTTACCTAAGGGAAGAAATTTCATTTGCTCAAAAAGTACATAAGTGAGAATAGTCACTGGTCATGGATAAGAAAATAGAATGAATATTGATCTCAAATGAATGAAATTACTTCTGCCTTTAATTCTTTGTTTTTATCTTATCTTTTTAAAATTTTAATTAATGACTAAAATTCTTGTTGATAATGCATATTTATGATTATTGTTTTATATATAAATTTTTGATATTACTTAAAGAACTTAAGAGAACTCGGCACATTCCTTACCAACAATTTTGAGATTTTAATTTTTGATTAACTTTTTTTGTTGGTTTTAATCAAATTGATTAGTCATGGTTTTGAAAGAACATATTTATCGACATACAAACAGTAGGATATATAACAGGTTCATTTGGATCAGGTGTAAGTAAATAGTGACCTGCGGTCCCCATGAGGACCGCTAAGATTTTTTTTTGTGGCCCACTCCAAGACAATAAGAAAAATATATCCTCCAATATTTCCTTCCTATGTGTAAAATCCTTCAAAGCAATATTAGGGATAATCTGTAGAGTTTGGAGAACGAGGACACAAGAAAACTCCAGGACTTTACGAATATTGAGCCTAAATTCAATTTGCTTTCTTATCCCATCACTGCTGTTATTGACACAACTTATTGACATGAAGTTAGATCACACTGTGAAAAATGTTTTTTGCTGCTACATCAATTGATTTTAAAACGTTTTTATGTACTTCACTTGATGTGTGTGTATCAGTGTGTCATCAAATTTTCGATCGTTAATTTCATCAACTTCTCATCAAGCTGGAACTCTGAAACTTTGGGAATCGTTCTTACTCGCCTAACAATGCAATGTTTAGACATTAGCGACAAGTTTTAACTAATATTTTAATAGTTTTTTAATAATACAGTTTAGCCTAACCACTTGGTGCGATTTCAGAAATTGCCAAACTTGGAGACTTTTTTTGGCTGAACAATATTTAGATATTTGCCAATGCAATATTTAGACATTTGCGACCAGTTTTATCTAATATTTCAATAATTTTTTTTAATAAACTTTCCACCATATAAAAACGTTGTTTTTAAAAATGTTGGTTTTTATCTCGAATTATTTACAAATATTTTTCCCGCTGAAAAATTTCCAAGAAGAAATTTGCTGGAAAAATGTTCTCTATATTTGGGTCTACATATTTTGGGAGCAAAGTTTGTCTTGCTTATAGATGTTAATATTGCGTATAAAAATAGCTCGCTGGTTCCAAACCCAACACATCCCTGCGAGTGCTGCTTTTTTTTTTCTTTTCAAAACGACCTTAAAGACAAAAACATATACATACAATAATGAACAACAAACACAAAAATAATACTTATTACTTATACATGCAAAAATTAAGATATTAGAGAAACATTTTTCATTGAACAGATCAATTTACCTTCATTCACCGCTTTAGTCAGAAGGTCTGCAATTATATAATCAGTTTGGATATATTTCAATTTAAACTTCTTAATTCTGGTCAAAATTTAATTATTGCTGGAGATATGAATGCCTGTCATAACGATTCAAGATCAAACAATTTTGGATATAAACTCAAAAATGTTATAAGCAGAACTCCTGGTGCTAGGGTTGTTGCACCGTACACCCCTACGCACATTAACCCTAGGTCCCGACCGGGGGCTAGGGATTCTATTATTGATCTTGCAATCTTTAAAAATATTCCTTTTACTTATGATATAAGAGTCATTCATGATCTGAGCTCAGATCATTCACCGGTCATTTTGACTCTTCACACTAACTCTGCATTTTTAAAATTACCAGAGCAACTCTCTACCAATTGGGAGAATTTTAAATTCAAAACCCCTCCCTATTCCAGAAACCTCCAGCAATGAAGATATTGAAAAATCTATAGAGCAAATTGGTGTAACTATTTCCGAGGCACTTGTGACGGCCTCAAAACCAAAATTTAAACCTCCTCCTCTGAGACTCCCTATAGAAATCAGAACTAAAATTCGTCCCAAAAATTATGTACGGAAGGTCTGGCAAAGATGTAGGAATCCGGCTCTTAAATCTGAACTCCGTACACTCAGTAATGAGATTAAACGAGACATTAAACACTTTTCCCAGGAAAGATGGGAAAAACACATTGAAGGCCTATCGCCTGATACAAACACCCTTTGGAGGGAAACCTCCCGACTCAAAAAGCCTTTTCACACCATTCCGCCCCTGAAGGGCGACCTCGGCAGTGTTGCTCTAGCTCCTATTGAAAAGGCGGAAGTTATAGCTGATAGCCTTCAAAATCAATTCGAACCAAATGAAGACGAGAATCCCAGATTCTCAGCTCATACTACGCGAAAAGTCCAAAGGTTTTTGGCCTTCTGCACTTGCCTAGACCTGGAACCAGTCCAGGCTAGCGAAATTTTGGACTTTATACATAACACCAAAATTAAGAAAGCTCCAGGATTGGATTTAATTTCTAATCGCATTCTTAAAAATCTCCCACTTAAATTTGTTTTTCTTCTCACGCTGCTCTTTAACTTTTTAATGGAGAACTGCTACTTCCCTAAGGCTTGGAAGATCGCCGTGGTGGTCCCCATTCTCAAGTCTAGTTCAGATGATTCGAATCCTCAAAATTATCGCCCCATATCGTTACTCAGTTCGCTGAGCAAAGCATATGAATGTGTTATTTTGAATCGCCTGGACCAGTTCTGCAATTCCAGGAATATTGTTATTCCAGAGCAGCATGGTTTTGTTCCCAAGTGCTCTACAGTAACACAGTTACTTAGAGTTACTGAGACGGTCCAGCAAGGCTTTTCCAATAACAAAGCCACGGGTATGCTTTTTATCGATATTGCCAAAGCTTTTGATAAAATTTGGCATGATGGGCTCATTTCCAAGATGATGCGACTTGGAATTTCTGACCAACTTATCAAAATTATACACTCGTTCCTTGACTCTCGCAGTTTCAGAGTTCGAGTCGAAAACGCAGTCTCCTCCCCCCGTCCAATCCTTAGTGGAGTCCCCCAGGAATCGATTTTAAGTCCAAGAATTTTTTCTTTGTACGTAAATGACATCCCGAAGGCTGCCAACATTCACTTAGCAATGTATGCTGATGACACTGCTATTATGTCCCAAGACATCTGCAATCGAAAAATTATTGAAAGATTGCAGACATACATTTCTCGCTTACAGCTCTGGCTCATTGACTGGAAAATTAAAGTTAATGCATCTAAAAGCGCTTGCCTCCTCTTTACGAAACAACGGTGTATTGGCAATTTGCCAACAGTCACCATTTTTGATCAACCGGTCCCCTGGGTCACTCAATATAAGTACCTAGGGTTAATTTTAGACGCCAAATTAAATTTTGCCCACCACATCCGAAATGCCCATCAAAAGGCTATCGGAATGAGCAGTTTGCTCACTCGCGCTTGATTTCTCGTAAGAGCAAGCTGGCGATCAGGCACAAAATCTTGCTCTACAAGTCGATCTTAAGACCGATCATGTTGTATGCATCGCCTATCTGGGCGTCCGCTGCAACCACCCATTTGAAACGACTGCACGTCTTTCAAAACACACACCTTAGGAAAATGATAAATGCACCCTGGTTTGTCCGGAATGAAGTCCTGCATAAAGATCTAAAAATTGAACCAATTCTAGAGTTCATTAAAAAACAATCATTAAATTTCTTCATCAGGATCCCTCAAATACCTAATGCACTGCTTCAGCAACTCCCCGCGTATGATGCGTCAATCGCATCTTCGCAAAAAAGACCGAGAGCCGCGCTCGGACATTCATATGTCCATTTCCCAGCCCTAAAAAGGCTGCGAGCGCACTGAAGTAATGCATCAGTGATATCCTGATTATTTTCAAAATTCAGGACTTCCCATCGATAAGTGGCACTGCCCCATGGTCAAAATGGACCTCGCGTAACACTATCGAGAACTCTCAAAATTTTAAAATCTTTAATTCTAGAAAATTAGATACTATTTAAATTTTTAACTACATTTTCCTAAGATTCTTAACATTTTTCGTCACCAGATTTCGCTTTTAGCGCTAAATTCAGCTTAATTCTTGTTTTTCAAACTCATCTCCTCGCGTTTTAAATTTTCCCTCAAAATTTTTAATTGCATTTTTCTCTAAATTGGTTTCGGTACGGCATTTCTTTTTATCTCAATTTAATTTTAACTTTTTTCGCCTTGTTATAACCTCTCAAAATCCCGCGGACGACAGCTTTCTCGAAGCCGTTTTTCGTCTTCGAACTGAAGTCCCGCCCCTAACCTAGACCCCGCCCACCGCTATGTATGCTTCTTAGCTTCCCTTGCTACGGCATCCAATAGCAGTGCGCGCTCTCGTAATTTTAATTTCCAACTAGTTTCGGCAGTCGCCTCACTCTGTCGAATACCCAGGTGCTTGTTGCCTTGATCCTAATTATGATAGCAACTTAAATTACGATAAAACTTTAACTAATTATGCTCATTAAATTTATAAATTATGACGAGAGGATAAGTTTAATATTTTAAATAGGTACCTCGTAACTTTAGCCGTTACCGTTACCGTAATTACATTTTCCATAACTTAATCTTTCACAAGGTGAAAACGTAAGTTCATGTATATCGATTTATTGGACGATCTCGTGGCTTTTATTCACTGTATTGCTGCTTGACTATTAGAATTCAAGATTACAGAATCATTTATAATTTGTTTACATATCAGTTCAGGTAATTAATTTACTGGCCAAATAATGTCTTTACAAATTTCTGGGATAGAAAATAATTCAGCTTCACAAGTAGAAAAACTTACACTCTTTTGTTTATGATACGTCCATGAAATAAGCGAATTACGCAATAAAGTTACTCCACCAGAAAGTGACTTACCATTTTCTACATTTCCCCAACTAGCATCAGAACAATCAATCAATTACTTAAAATTATTGTCAATTTTTTTTTAATCTTTTGTGTCCTTTAATACCTTAACACGCTTTTTCAAAAAAGATGATGCCTTTTTTCAGGTTTGTTATTAAACTGAGATGAGTAAATTGTGGCAAATGATATATTTGGACGCGTTCTATTAGTTAAATATAAAAGTTTACTTATAAATTCCTGATACACAGTTGTATCAATAACTTTGTAAGAGAAAAACTTTTATATTCTCCTTTAACAATCAGTGCTTTTACAGATTTTTCAATTTTCTAAATTATGTTTAATCAATAAGGATTCAATTCAGGTTGTGATGAGCAGTTTTTATTCTTCTGTAACAATTTCCATTCCCAAAAATTAATTGTTTTTATTTTCATGCAATTCAAATACACTTTTAATTTTAGAAACAATATTTTCATACAATTCATTATTATAATTATAAAACAGCTAAGTCATCAACTTGCATAGAGAGCGTAAAAATATTTTAATCATCTGCCTTCATAATATAAAATTATCAGAAGCTTGTTGAACTAATCTAATTTTTGTAATTCATTGCACTAATTCGTACCAGATCGAGGTAATCTATAAAGCCTCTTTTAAAGCATACTAACTTTTTTTTTTTATCCCTTATTATTTTTTCATACCCAGGGGGGGATGACAGATTCCTCCGAATCACTATATAAAAATGCAGTTTTTACATTAAAAAGTATAATAATTAAGTTTAATTTAGCAGCAGGTGTTATTAATAATAGGAAAGATTTTTTGGTAGCCTCTTTCTCTTGTGAATATGACTCTGAAAAGTTTATTTTTAATTTGATTTAAACCTACTGCTACAAGCCTCGCTCTTTAAGATAGGTACATTTACTTTTTTTAGTTATGTTTTTTTCTGGTCTAGATGCAACCTCCCAAACATAGTATTTATTAATCGAATGCAATTCATTTCATACCTTGCTCTCAACTATGCCAATCAACAATACTAATCGCTTCGAAATAATTTCTCAGAATGCTGTCAGTCAAATTTGCTGACATGTTTTTAGATTTCATTCTTTCAGAGCGTCGAGTTTCAGTGAAGGACATGTTTTGGTTCCATCTACACACACACATTGATGATTGCTTCAATGGGTGCAATTGTGTAATCGTTCTGATTATTCTGAATCATCATATATCACTTTATTTTTAGTATTTTGATTCCTCTCGTTTTCTTTAAGTGAGGTTTTATTTAGGGATTCAATATCCCAAGTTTCAAAATTATGTTTTTTTTTTCCCGAAATAAGAGCTATCATTTACCGATTTAATAAATTTAAATGATCTCTCTTCAATTATTTTCTTACTGTTTATGTCATAAATGCAATAAGCCCGTCTTTCTCTACTACAGCGCTTAACATTATACCCCTTTTCCAGGAACATCAAAATTATTTCTTCTCATAACTTCGGGATTGTGAAAATATACAACACAATCAAATTTTTGACAAATTTACTTTACTACTCATATTTCAAGATGGATTTTTCTTTATCTTTACGCAGTATAACATTAGACACTTGTGTGCCACAATTAATGACATATGCCCAGAATTTTAATGTAAATTCATTTGCATATAATAAAGCACTAGCTCTTTCCAGATGTATTCTATTACCATGGTCAGCTTTCCCGTTACTTTCACCATTATAGGGAACGGTTTCCTCATGTAATATACCTGAATTAGCAAGATAATTATCAAATTATTAAAAAACAAATTCCGATCCATTATCACTTTGACACGATCCATTTTTAGCTGATTCCTGGGATCTATTTTTCTCTCTTTGGCCAGTCCCGTATATATATATTTTATTTCTTCCCATAGAATTTTTTTGCATTTTTTGCCCTTGGGAATGGGAGCGTTGAATCGTCGGATAGTGATAATTTAATATAAGATATAAAATCGGAATTTTTCTGGTCCCAATCGGCTGGAATCCTTAATCCTTCCTCTTTTATTTCGGATATAAGTTCAGTCTTTTCAGACTGTGATACAGCTTTAACTTTTAAAGACCAGAGAAAATAATTAGTTGCAATAAGCTCGGGAACGTTTAATTTATCCATTTCGTTCCGTTAATTTTTGTTTAGGATTCGGCACTAAAAAAGTTTTATAATTATTTTTCCTTTAGGTTGTTTTTAACGAGATTGATAGGTTGTGGTTTTGGGAAAATACATTAATAAACAAGCAAACAGTAAAGTATATAACAGGTTCACTTTGATCATATGCCACACAGCACAATAATCGTTCTTCATGCACATAGCATTTATATAAAACCTCCGTCATTGCTCATCTGCCAAGAGCTGATTGGGAAATGTGGTCAAAGAGCAAATATAGATGTTTTTAATATTGCCTAGAAAAAATAGTTCCCTCAATCCAAACCAAATACTTTTTACTAAGATGTTAATGAACTCAAAAGCTTTGAGGTTTTTTCATGAAGTATGAATCAAAATTTTATTTACACAACTTTTTCAAAAAATATTAATTACGAGTTATTTAATAATTTTTTAAAAACAGGAATAACTTTAAAATAATTAATAAAAGATATTTTTCAAAAATTTTGTAAGAATAAATTTTTACACCTGTATTATTGAAAGTTCATTTCAAAAGAACACATAATACAGCACATAAATTTTACGAATATATATAGTTTGTGACAACCTATCTTCATTATTTAATTTTACTGCCAACTTACTTTCCAATCACGCGGTCAATAATTATTCGACTCCAAGTGAAGATTTGTGAGAGCAATATAAAATACTTTAGTCATCACTGAAAAGTAGGTAAGGTCACTCTTTCTCGAATCCCACTTTACTCGATAATCGTAGATTATCATTTAAAAGTGAAGTCTTAGATTACCAAAGCACTCGTTCTGATCCCAACAAACTGTAACTAACAGTAGCTTCAAATTTTTTTTCGAATGAGAATCGCTTCAGTTCAAAAGATTATTTACGATATTGCAATCTAATTTACTAATAACTATTAATTTGTCGTTAGCCTCTATCTCCCTTCAGTTTCTTTTCAATTCTATTTCATTTATATATCCCTATGTCTAATTCAATTTACTTAACTTCTGTATCATTGTCTAAGAAATCACCTTTAATTTTGTTGGGAAGAAATTGTAACTTTATGCAATTCAGTTCACTAAAAAGTCCCCAAAGTTAGTGTAGAGAAAATTGCGAATAGCCAAATGTCCCAAACTGAATATTTGATTAATGTTATAATCTTGCTGAAAGTTACGATGGAGTTAAAAATGAGCTTTAGAGGAACATTTCAAATGACGGATAATTTATAGTCAAAATATATTTACTTAATGCGTGCCTTATTTTTAAATTTATCTTTTTACATTAACTTTCTTTTTACCTTTAAAAATCTTCTTTTTCTTTTATTTTTCTGAGTTAGAACAATATTTTAGTCTCGAAATGGCTTGTTATTAATGTTTTTGATATAACAATTGTTATATATCTTACTTATACCTACTTTAGGTAAAATATATTGCTGTTAATGAAGGAAAATAAAAAAGTTCTATAAATCACTTTCTTGCATTTCTGATATATATATACATAATTATATATATATATATATATATATATATATATATAT
>BMAW01115722.1:0-14059 GCA_019974015.1 Nephila pilipes | reverse complement strand
ATGGATTGCCATATACCTGGGGGCTTGTGCAATTGTACGGAGGAAGAAGTTTTGTGTGCGCTGAATGTTAAGGCGGTTGGAAAGTGCAGTGGAGCCCCAGATTTGACATGCATAGGTGATGGTCGGGAGAATATAGGTTTTGTAAACAAGAGTCTTGTTATGGAGAGAAAGTTTTGATTTTTTGCCAAGGAGTGGTTGCAGAGCGTAGAATTTGTTGGAGGCTTTTTCAGAGATAAGTTTAATATGATCGCGGTAGGTAAGTTTGCAATCAAGATGGAGGCCAAGATACATGGTGTTGTCAGTCCATTCGATATAGCTGTCAAAAAAGTTTATTGGAGGGGGGAATTGAGCTTGACTTTTAGTGAAGAGGACGGCATTTGATTTGTCCGCATTAATGGCAATTCTCCAGAGGGAGAGCCAATCTTCGAGGGCGTGTTGATGTAGTCTTGCAGGATGTAGTAGATTTCGGAGATTATTTTGTTGCTTGTGATAATTGCAATGGTTTGTCTATCCCCTCCAACTCTAAATCTAGATTGAACCTAAATAAGAGAACGCTGTGCATAGGGTGGGACGTCCAAGAACCAATACATTTCGAGGTTTTGAAACCTAATAAAAAAACTAAATTTGGAGTGATACTGTCAGTAAAGGGATGATTTAAACAAAGCACTGGAAGAAAAGAGGCCGTTGGCGTTCAAATGAAGCACATTAAACTGCATCAGGATAATGCCAAACCACGTGCTGCTTTGGCGATGTGTCAAAAAATCGCAGAACTAGGCAGGGAATTTCTGTCGCATCAACCATACTTCTCAGACACAGAACCTCTGATTATCACTTGTTTACCTCCCAGCAAAATTTTGTACCAAGAAAATAATTCCAAATTGAATCATACATCAACCTGTTACAGTTTGACTTCTTCACGTGTAAAGACACAAGTCAAAAATGGTAGTTTCAAATTACTATCCTCCTGGCAAGAGAAAACAAGCAGCGACGGAAACTATTCTGTAAAATAAATAGTATAAAATTTAAATGTATAAAAAATGTATTACTTTCTTTCATGGAATGTATTCACACACAGACAGAACTTTCCAATAAACCTAATTATATATATATATATATATATATATATTGTTTACCTTTAATTTTTAAATTAAAAATATTTTTAATTTGATCTTTAGGTTAATTTGATAATTTAATGATTTTTTTTTCTGTTAATTCCGTTGTATTTTAGTTTTTTAGTTCTAATAAATTTTTAAAGGAAGCTTTAGAGGTTATAACTCGTATTTTCGTATAATTTTGTTTATATAAGAATGCATGAATAAAAAAATTAGAAAATATTTAAAATTTGAAAAGACAGGTTGAAAATATCTACAGGAAAAATATAAAATTAAAACTGATTAAATTGAAAGATTAATAATATTAAATACTTATAATAAAGAGTAAAATCAAAATTAAAACACCAGAAAAAATTCATTTGAAAAATAATTCGAAATAAAAACCAACGCTTTTAAAAACAACGTTTTTATATGGTGGCAAAGTTTATTACAAAAATTATTAAAATATTAGTTAAAACTGGTCGCAAATATCTAAATATTGCATTGTTAGGCAAATAAGAACGGTTCCCAAAATTTCAGAGCTCTAGCTTGATGGGAAGTTGGTTAAATTAACAATAGACAATTTGATGACACACTGATATACATACATACAGACACACACCAAGTGAAATACATAACAACGTTAAAACTAACTAAACTTAATTAATCCGGTAAATTAAATGGTTGGAATACAGTTTAGTCAAACCACTCTTGGAGACAGGAATTATTTGGCGGTATTTTGCTAAATGTTGCTAAATTGGTCCGCGAAGCGGACTTAACATTCAGCCAAAAAAAAAAAATTCGCCAAGTTTGGCAATTATTCAAATTGCGCCAAGTGATTGGGCTAAACTGCATTATTTAAAAAAATATGAGTTAAAACTTGTCGCAAACGTCTAAATATTGCATTGTTAGGCGAGTACGAACGATTCCCAAAATTTCAAAGCTCTAGCTTGATGGGAAGTTGGTTAAATTAACGATCGAAAATTTGATGACACACACACACACACACCAAGTGAAATTCAGAAAAACGTTTTAATTAGTGATTTCAGTGGAAGAGAAGACACAAAATAGGTTTAAGAAAGACTCAAAAAGGATATAAAGTAATTTTAAAAAGCTGTCATTTGCTTGAGACTGTGATGCGGGTTAAATATTTGTTTAAATGGGTCCAAACCATCCTCAGAAAAGTTAACACAGAGAGTTTTAAATTTTATTCCAGGGTTAAAGAAAGATTTTCTAGTGAATGAAAATAATCACCTCCATATTGTTTTCCCACAGAAATAGTAATAAACACGTTAACATAAAGTATAATAAAAATAAGTCTAAAATGTTAAAAAAAAATTCTTATTCCTTTCTCTTGTTTTTTAACTATTTTTATTTAATAATTCGGAAAACATAATAAATATTTCCAGTAACATAGAAGTACTACAATATTTAGCGAGAAAATTGTTATGTTTCATTTTAGTCCTCAACCGCTGTGTTTCTCCATTAGCAGAAATTAATGTTTTTCAAAGATACAATTTATTTCATTTTTACAGATAGACTTGGAAGGATTCATCAGCTCAGGAACTTATCAAAGATACAACAAGAATTATTTCATTAACATGATGCCGCTTTGGTTTTGGTTTTTTCACATTACCTGCGCCATTGCGCGTTTCATTGTGCATTACACGTGCGCTCTGTTTTACTGCGGAAAAGGAAAAGTTGTGCCAAGAGTGAGAAATCCTTTGCTTTTGAAATCAGCAACACAATTGGCTGCAGAAATAAGAGAGGGAAAGGTAAGTAATGATTTCCTTAATTATATTATATTTCTAAACGAGATCCTTAATAAATACTAATTTTATTCGGTAAACTGGTAATCCACCAGACTTTTAAGCTGTAAAATTAAAAATATATTTAAGGAAATCGAGACACCATCTACAAGAAAGAATGAATTTAGTTTACACTAAGTTTAATTAAACCTTACTTTTTAAATCAAAAGCAATACTTTATATATTTTAATAAAGATTTGTCGGTATATTTGTTTGTCTGTTTATGAAAAAAAATCCCATTTATAAATAAAAACAATTATGTATTCAATTAATGTTCGATAGTTGTATTTATATTTGTAAGTCTTGTACTTTAGATACACGTTGCAAAAATTCACTGCATTTATAACTTCGAAAATTTGCTGAGAACTTATTGGTATAACATTCTATGTTTTGAATTTAATTATAATTTCAAAAATTAAATTCAACAGAATTTTAAAATTTAATGATTCAAATTTCGTATAATTTTTATGCAAATATTGTGCAATACTTAGAATTTTTATCAAGTTTATTAGGGAAAAAAATTTGCCATCCATTTAGGAAATAGTCTCTTTTCATAATATGCAAAAATATCAGCATTATGGATAAGATAGATTAAAAAAAAGTGAACCAGAATCTTAAAAAATTACATTTTGAGAAAAACGCTAATATAGATATTTTGCTCCATAGCGTGGCAGGTGTGTGCAATTTTTAAATTAATTGAATATAAAAACGCAAACATAATTATCTACTTGAGCAATTAATATTTTTTGATTGACGTATTAATTAATGACATATTAATATTTTTTGATTTAATAATAACTTTTACAGAAAGGGGGTTTTTTTCAATTGGTTAAATTTAAATTAATTTTTTTTGTAAATTTTATAAATGCAATTCTTCAAAATTTTTCGATTTCTGTTTATTTATGACTTAGCTTGATAAATATATTTGCCATATATTGATTTTTTTTCCTTTTTGAATTTTGTATTTAGTTAATTATGTCTTTTAGGATTTCTTTTAATAGAGCTTTGATCTTGTAAGTGCTTGTTCTGTTTTTAATTAATAAATATTCTTCGTTTTCTTGTTTTAATAGTAATTTTTTAATATTCTATATTCCATGTAAGATACTTGTGAGCCTTGGACAATTGGCAGGTTGATTCTAGAATATAGTGATAATATTTTGACAACAGTTAGAAATAGTTATTCTTAACGTGGGAAAAAAATATTTACCGTCATCAGTTTTTATGCTATTTTAACTCAGTTTTTATGCTTTTTCAAGACTTCGTATGATTTCAAAAATAACATTCATGGATTTTCAACATATGAGTCATACTTCGAAATTTAAATTACTCTTGGATTTTATTTTAATAATCAGTGTTTAGTTTTTGTGTGCTTTGTAGTTTTCATACACATGATGAGTCGTACATTCAGTTTGTTCTTTTTGGTTTATTTTTTATGTTTTTAATAACATGTTTGTTTTATAGTCAGAGTCTACTTTTATTTGTGTGTATTTCATGCAAATCTACAGTTTATTCTGATCTTGATTAAACTTTGCAGATGCTGTATACCTAAAACAAAAGGAGGTCAATACGTACCTAAGATGTTTTTTTTTATAAAAACCATCCTATCATCCACATAATTCCTTTGTTCATTACAGACGTTATTTATTTCTTACAAATACTTTATTTCTCACATTCGAAACTCTTTTATTAATTCAAAGAAAAGGTTATTCATATTAGGATATATATTAGTATAATTGTTTAAAAGTGAAGGAAATTATATGTAAAGATATTACATAACCTCTGTACCAAAATGAATATTTCCAGACTAATACAACTTTTTCAGTCTTGTATTTTTTATGTTAGTATAACAACAGAGATTAATAATTCCTTAATTTTCTTTCCGTAAAGATAAAAGTAAACTAAAACAATGATTTGTATTAAACTTGCATTCGCATTCTTTTTCCGGAGATACCTACCGAGAGGGGATAAATTCTTCAACGATTTCTAACTGCCAAAACATCTTATGACTTATAAACTTCCAGAGAATCCTTCGATAGCTTTACAATTGCCAGAATATCCTGCGACGATTTAAATCGAAATTTCGTATTACACTTTTTTTACACTCTGATGAGCAGGATCATAGAGAGATATTTTTCGTGGGAGAAAGGGAGAGGCTCTCTCATTTTTCAATTCATATCTCAAAACTAATTTCTTTATTGATTTTCGAGGTGAAAAGAATGTTTATGCTGAGCTTAAAAATTTACTTTTTCTGAAAAAAATGAAAATATCTTTATAAAAAAGTTTCAGTTTAAAACTTCAGTGCAAAGCAATCCTTATAGGAGGGAGGTTATAATTCTCATTTCAATCCCTTCGCTTCGCCACTGTTGGTGAGTAACCGATTCTAGTCTAATAATTTCAAACAAAGACTGTCGGAAGACAGGGGTGGATGCAAATGATATACATCGGAGCTCATAGTTCTTATGCGAGTATAGTGCGATGTGGTTACAGAGGATGAGATACAAACTCGTGTCTCAATTTTGAACCTTTGGCGGTTCAAAATTGTAAGGTGTGTTGCGCGCAATAAGTGCGACCGCGGTAGACAAGTGGTTATGGTAACAAGCTCGTTACAGGAGGGATTTCAATAGGGTCGTGGGTTCGGATTCTGATGTAACACTATATGTTTACTGTGTAGTTAAATCTGGTCAAACTCCCAAATCTTCCTGTTGATTAGGTGTGGAAGTTTAGAGAGGGAGTTGTAAAACAAGTGGCGTCCTCGTCACTTGACTGAAGTTCAAAACTACGAGGTCATCAAAAATACACTCGTGTTGTTTCGAAGTGTGACGTTAATAAACAATCAATCAATATATGTAATAAGTGAATCTTTTTGGCTATACGGAAGCATTCATTAATCTAATAAACAAATTGCATTTTTGTTGTATTTCTTGAAAGTGCATTTTTTTCAACTTTTCCGTGGTAGTCTAGTGGTCATAGTCGCGGACTCGAGGCCGGCTTCGTCGACTCTTGAAGCCACTAAAAACCCATCTTGTAGCGGGACTTTTGTACGTTAAATCTGGTCGAGTTCTCATTTCCTCCCGTTGGCGTGGTGTGGAAGTTTGGAGAGGGAGATGCTAGTTCTGTGTCGTTAACAATCCTTGAAGACAATGCTTCTTAATGCGACGCTTACAAACATTCATAATTCCAAGCAATTATGTTTCTCTCACAAAACCTATTGAAGCCTAAAGTGTTAAAAATTATCTTAACACTTTTGGCACGTTATTTCTTTATTAAAATCAGAAAACCATAAGGCAAATTTAGAATATGCAGTTTTACGTTCGCTTCGTCTATTGTTTCCTCTAGCATCGAAAAGAAATGCATTTTTATTTTTCCAGGTATTGTTTACGGACATTCTGGACGGAGAAAAGTTTCTCAAACAAGAGGCTGAAGGGAAAGAAGTTCATGTTGCATAAGCAACAGTGTGTCGGAAATCAGATCGCAATGACCTTTGAATGAGAAAGAAAGGCTCTTGATTGTTTCTAAGCTAAAATCTGATTTCGAAGTACATTACTGAGAGAGAGAAGGAAAATCAGAGGTCTTTAGAATCACACAATAGATAATTTTCATTAGCAAAAACAAGCAGGTAACACTTTATGTGTAAAGTGTTTTTCGAAAAATACAGTAAGTGCCACCATAAGAGATTTTAGGAAAACAGAGATAAAAAGAAGTTTCCAAACACTTTTTTCCCCAAAAACTGTTGTAATCTAATTATAGTCGTATGTTGCAATTAAGAACAATTTTCTTTATAGAAGTCGTCATAAGAACAGATTGTTGACAAGATCCATTGTCAGGTATAGTAACAGCCAAAATGTTATCATGTGTATATGACATATGAACTTGAGTTTTTTGTATCTTTCATAATAGAGGACTACCTATTCATACCTTTATTTAGTTTGTGGATGGATTTCTTATCTTATCGATTGCTTGCAAGCAACGAGACAACTATTGGCGATGAACTTTTCAATTCTGAACCACACTCAAGAAAACGAGGGCACCACTTGAACTGTCATCCTTTTATCGTAACTTCAACTCCTCGCCAGAGTGAAAACTTTGAGGCTGTATATATTTTAATGTGCATTATCCCTACTACATGACGTCACTTAGTGGAAACAGGACTCGAATTTTCGATTAGGCTTAAACAACTCCCGTCATTTCGTCTTCGACGGCGTTGTTTTATTTGATTTTGAGCTCTGATGCCTCTGAAAACTCGTTGTATAGTGGGGCTGATGCACGTTAAATCTGGTCAAAGTCTTCCTTTGGCGTGGTGGGGAATTTTGGAGACGGAGGTATCACCCCAAGGGACGTCCTCGTCACTTGAGTGAGGTTCAAAATCACAAAGATGTCAATAGCCTCGTGTTGCTTCTCATAGAGACGAAAAAAATACATCATAAAAATCATTATCACAAGCAATCATAAAAATATTAATATATATATTCTTGAAAGCATCCATATGTATCAACTCCGTCACACGATTAGTACCAGTGACATGTATTCGGTTTTTATTTCCCTTTAACTAACCTTTTGGTACCTTGCTATGACGTTGTTTAATTTGACAAACTCGCCTTGAGAAGGAACTTTTGTAAATTAGAATCGAAATATTGTAGTAGAGCGTATAAGATCGATCGGAAAGCAGTTGTAAGCATGAAAGGCTTTACGTTAGAGTGGTTATAAAAAGAGATAGAGATCAGAATGTTTGAATAACGAGGTTGGACGTGTGCTTATACCAAGAAGGGAGAGATTGTGAAACTCGACGCTCAACGAAGGAGATTATACAATTCCTGCGATTGAATTAGGAATGATCCTGGGCCACGCACACAGAGACACAACTTAAAAACCATTTAGTTAAGTGGTAATCTTTTGTAGTGTTTTTTCTCCGGACGCATTGATTTTTACATTAGAATAGAAATATTGATTTTTGGATAGTTTTAAAGATATAATAAATAACAGTTGATCTCTGCTCTAATTCTTGCTTGTGTGACTTGAGACGGCACAAGTTAGGGACAAAAACTAAACCAGGATGACATAAAAACTATGACAAATTGGAATTCAAAATGAATGGGTGTAAAGAAAGCAAGATAAATTTCATTCGATTTACCGCTGATTCTTCTATTTTATGTAGATTACTGGGTTTGTCTTCAGACATTTAATGAGTGTACTTAACGCAACTGTAGAATTTTTTGAATAGGTCATTGACGTCTTTTTGTTTTCTATCGAAGGTCAAATGACAAAAATATTTTTGGACTGGTTCTCGACTATCCAGATTCCTAATAAGGGACTGGGGATTCCTATTCTTAATTTTGAGAATTCTAAAACTCATCTGGTCTTTAAGCGAAGTGCCTTGGCCAAATGTTACAGAATAGGACCTAAACTTTATGAAAGATTTCCTAGATGTAAAAAAGTTCCCATGTCAATAAAATCCGAACGCTTATAATATATACACTTTAAAATCTGTAACGTCCCGGTATTACTTCTTCCATTCTTAATATGTCACTCGTCAATACAGTTGAAAATTGATACGGTTAAGCAATCGATGGAATAAAATTGATTTTATTCGAGTTTTTGATTATTCAAAATTCTTAACCTACCGTGTAAGTGGATAATTTCTAAAACGCGGCTGATCCTGAAGATAAATATTATAAACATTACTCATCTGATGTGGACCGATCGGATCGGAGTCTTGGGTAGACATAGCTGTGAGGGTCTGATTCACTGTCCCATTTCAGATCTTTTTGGCTGAGATCTGATAACACCTAACTCTTGTCAATAGTATCCCTTTGTTTTCAGCTTCCCCTCACTCACTCTACCACTAACTAACTCCAGTATTAAATTCTTCGCTGCCTGTAATAGAAATTCATCAATAATATTCACTACACTTCAATAATTCTAATCTAATTTAGAAAAGTCATGTTTCATTCATTGAACATGTGGACATTTTACAATAGAGCCTCGTACGATAACTATATTAATACGTCGCAGTGCATGAAAGGTCCACACAATTAAACAGTAAGTTCTTTCAAAGTATATCTAAATCCTTAACTGAGGCTCTTTAGTAAATACAATACCTTCCTTTTATTAGGAAACAATTAGCATAATACATTAAACCACAATAACACTAATTCGCATCTCACACATTGAAACAACACTTCAAAATAAACAATCATAATATTGCTTGAGATACATACACTTTATTTACGTCCACTGATACCAACAGTGACTCATTTATTTACCTAAAAAGATTATCTAGAGACTTCTACATTAGTCTAGAGGCACTTAGTTTTATCACCAGATTTGGCGACATTTGGTGACCAATGTGTCACCAAGGTTATTTCTACGAATTCAGTATATCTACCCGACGTATTTTTTAATCAACTATAAAACTATTTTTCAGGCAGGAGGAAAAAAACAACCCAAAATTTTCACGCAAGAAGGGGGGAAATACTGTATTATTTTCGAATCTGAAAATCTGTTTTTAGTTCAGATCTTAAAGTGCAAACAGTCATAAGATTTAATAGTGAATACTATGTTTTTCATAGGAAACTAGCCTCAAACTAAGATTATACTTTCAGTCTGTTCGGACCTTGAGTCAATGCTGAAAAACAATTAAAACGAAGAAATACATCAGTCTCCGTGTTTAACATTCAACGTGTTATGTAATACTACATTATTCTAAACGAAGAAAGTTTTGTACGTATAAAATATTAAAAGGTTTTGAATTATAGATAAGTTCTTCACTCTTGTTTAATTTTGTATTCTTTCAAAAATTCCGTAAGGAAGCCTGATGTAGAACAATAAGCAGCAATAGTTTTCCAATGAGAAATCTACTTTTGGAGAAAATTTATTCTTTGATTGAGAATATTCTGATTATTTTTACAGATTAAAAGCGAAGATGTTGTTCATGCCTACATGGAAAGAATTTCGGAGGTGGAACCTTATATTAACTCTACCGTGGATCGATGTTTCTCAGCTGCTTTGGAAGAAGCAAAGAATGTGGATATATTAATATCTTCTGAAAAGTACTCCAAAGAACAACTGGCACAAGAAAAACCTCTTTTAGGTGTTCCTTTTTCTGTCAAAGTACTTCTTATAGTAAAAGGTGAGTATCGAAATTTAAAAATATTAAAGTTCGAAAAGGGATTTCCTACTATATATGGCTCTTTCTGTCAACAACAGTGAAAATCAAAAGGTACTCATTTACACTTTCTCACACATCAGTGGTCTGCAAGCGATTGCAAAATTTTTTAGGCAATAAAAAAAAGTATCCAATGAGTATTATATATATATATGTGTGTGTGTGTGTGTGTGTGTGTAGGATTTTCCATCTAATTATTAAACAATTCATTTTTATTTTTTCAATCTACTGTAAAACCAGTTCCTCCGATACTCAATAGATGTCACCACGAATCAGAGTCATGTGATAAGCTCATGCAGCGCCACCTATCCCAGAACAAAACTGAGTGACACTTCGTTTTCGCTCTACTCTTTCCCCCACTTTTTCCACTTCTCTTTTCCTTCGCATTACCCGCGTCGGAAGTAAACTTCAAACGTCCGAGTGCGTTCCAACGCCTTTCGCTAATATGAGTTAAATGAGGCAGCCATCTATCCGTAACAGAAGAACTGTTTACAACCTGTATATATATCATAGTGTAAATACTTTTCACTCTTCATCATCTCTCCTAATAAACAAGTAAAGTTACTGCAAGCTTCATCCTTGAATATCATCAACAACATTACATGGAATCCGAAATTACCCCCCTAGACAACCAGCCCTTTGCGTAAGAGCAAACCATCGTAGATTCGGGATGAACAATCTCCATCAACCCATTGTCTACACACACACACACACACAATAATTAAAATTAGAGAAAACGATAAATTTTAAAATTGAATATTATATCAGCTAAATGTAATTAAAATCAAAGAGAACGATAAATTATTAAACGACCGATTTGGTGACTTATGGTAAAATTTAATTCTTTAAATAATTAGTTTTAATCAATTAATTCCTATTAATTATAATTAGATTACCGTATTGTCATCCAAAACAATCGTGTATAGAAAATTTCAGCTCAATTGAGTGCTTTAAAATGTGAGAAAAAGGCTTTTAAAATTTTGAACCAGACACAGTTACATTGTGAGTTAAAAAAAACCATTCAAAGGCAATATGAGAATATTTCACCTAAAGTTTAATGTAAACATTATCTTTTTATTGTACAAAATTTTCATAGCATGTACTTAAGCTCCTTTTATAAGATTATTTTGGTTAATAAGCAAAGTTCAAGAACTGCATTTAGGCAGAATTGATGAAGTGTTGTTATAATTAAATTATAAAAAAAAAAAATTCGTATAAAGGAAAATGAACTACAAGCTTTCAATTTCATGTTATTTTACAAAATTGAATGGAAGAAACTCTCTCGATTAACTTTGTATCTTTAAAAACGATAACTATACATTTCCTCGCAGAAACTACTTTATATTGTAGTGTGAGTTTCAAATCCCAATTTGTATGTGGTTGATTACTTTTATATGGACTAGAGTTATTTATATTTAATTGTATATATAGGCATTTTTAGCGACCATTGAAAAGGCTACATTTCAAGAAGTCATCAGTCGCGAAAGAAAAAAAGAATAATTAACTTTAGCTTATGTAAAGCAAACTTATATCATATTAAATTCAGCAACACATAACAATAAAAAAAACATAAAAGAATATATTAAAAAAAAAAAAAAAACTCCAAAAGTAAAATTCAAGCCTTCAAATTCTAAGTCTATAAAATGCATTTATAACTACTTAAAGTCAATGAGTGCAAACGATGCAGATTAATTATGTGCATTATGTACCGAATTACCGATAAAAACAAAGTAAAATGTTATAACAGAATAACGTGAAAAAGAAATTAATACCAGTATCGCTTTGAGGCTAAATTTCCCAATTGTCTTGTAAACCGGTATTTTAATCCAGAAATGTGAGTCTCACTATGTTTTGATAAAAACTGGCACAAATCAACAAATCGAGACCACTGTCAACCATGCGAAACGACCTTGAACTCCGGAAGCCTCTGCACTCGAAGAAACGCGTTTTGGTATCATTTTTGTGTTCTTTATTGTGCATGAACTCTGTCTTGTGAAACAAAAGTTGCGAAGAAAGCCTTGAAATTTGCGGTTGAAAGATGTTCGTAATAATTTAAACAAAAAACACTATAAAAATAGAGTTTTTATTCATATCCACCAAAAGTGTAAATTAACATATTTTTTCTAAGGGACAAGAAAGTTTAACAAAACTTACGCGTTTTTATATTTTTAATTGCAGATACGGACTTCTAAGCATGTACTTTCGTTTGAAGATGCAGAGTATATCATCATCTTGCTTAAAATATATTTTATCGACTCACGAACCGAATTTTTTCGATCTTGGGTAGTTTAATGGCGAAAATAAGTTGTAAGCGTTTTGTTATTTTATATTTCAGCATTCTGTTCCTTGAATATGTTTTTTAATAGATTATAAGCATAAATAGGGCAAAAGTAAGTTATAAGCATTAAATGGGGAAATAAGTTATACGCATTTTGATATTTATACTTAAACATTTTATTCGCTTAATGTCTGTTAATGAGGTATAAGCATAAATGAGGCGGAAATAAGTTATAAGTATTTATTGGAATAAGCAAGTTACAAGCAACTTGATATGTTATACTTAAGCATTTTATTTATTCTATGTCTGTTAATAAGTTATAAGCGTTAACGAGGCGAAAAAAAGTTATAAGCATTTGATGAAAAAAATAAATTTAGAAGCATTTAGATATTTTATACTTTAGCATTTTAATTATTTAATATCTACTACACCTTTCTCTCAACAATAATTTCATTTCACACAATCTCTTAATTTTAATAATGTTTTTAACTGGTAGTCAAACTCAATCAAATTCTTTTGAACTAATGATCGATTACGGTATTAAAAATAATGAACCGAAAATTAAATTTGATACATTTCATGTGACTAACACTGAAATAAGAGAAGAGTAAACAGATTAACGTAATTTAAAGCTCGTCCAATACTTTAAAAGTCGCAATGTTTAGGAATTTTAAAAATATTTTCTACGAATTTGGTAAATAATCAATTTGAAAAATGAATTTGAAATGAAACTGAATAGTCAATGCATTTAGATTGTTGATTAACGTCGCACTGAGAAGCTACACGAAGGCTATTGGCGACTGACCTCGTAATTTTAACATCGGTCAAGGACGAGGGACGACACTTGAGCTGGCACCTCGTTTTCAATCTCTACACCACGCCGGAGGTTTAGGAACTCGACCAGAACTGCAAGCTTTAGCTCCGCTACACAAAGAGTGTTTGCGGCATCAGGGCTAGAATCGACGACTCAACGAAAACACCGACCCCAAATTGAGACTATAACCACTAGGCTACTGCGACTACATTGAATAACAATTGAGGTATTTAAGCATTTGAAGGAAATATTCTTCGCGCATGCGCAAAAGATAATATTTTTCTTAATAGTTCTGTAGCATTGCGAACATTTTGTCAAGTATTCGTCCAGAAATGTCTAAAATATCAAATGTCCTTAACTTCGATTGTTTGAAGTGTACCTTGCGATTTATTTATCTTTTAGACTAAATGTACAGGTGGATCCGTTCTTTCGATGACTTAAAGGTCGCAGAAGATTCCCAAGTGTTGCCCCTATGAAAAGGCCGGGGCCATCGTCATCGCCACTACCAACAGTGCAGAGATGGGGATGCATTTTGAACAAAACATACTGCATGGCAAGACTTGTAATCCATCGATAATGAGCAAAACCAGTGGTGGTAGCAGTGGTGGGTCATTTCTGAATCATTATTTGTTTTGATGTACATTTTCAGCGCATTTTAATTACTCAGACACGATGTAAAATAAATTACAGCAATCCATGATTTATGAGGGTTTCACTGTACGGGTCTCGTGACTCTAACCGTCATCCGTGCATTGAAAATTATTTAAACCAATATCACTTACCAATGAAACGAAATGGAAGAAACTTACCACCAGCTATTTCAACACCATATATATATTCACACTTCATAATTTCGTATATTTTAAGAAATATTAAAAGAGCAATACGTAACTCTACTACACAACA
>BMAW01115718.1:0-12991 GCA_019974015.1 Nephila pilipes | reverse complement strand
ATATATATATATATAATACTTCGATACTTTTTACATATTGAACTGAAAATGTTATGTACTTACACCGTGGTACAATAAGGAAACTTTAAGTCAATGAGTAACTAAGTCTAACGAGTAAGTCAATAAGCATTTAGCTTCACACGAGATAGTGGTAGATACAATAGGAAAAGAGAGAATACAATGGGAATCTTATAACAATTATTGAAATATATACCAGCCTTAACGAGTAAGACAGTAAAATACAATACTATTTTGGCCTTGCAGTGCACACACTTGTCACGAAACAAAAACAATAAACTATCCCAGTGAAGCATGTTCACAGTTGTGGCAGGGACGCCAAGATTTATTCCATTGTGTGACGAAGGACGTTGCGAATTTTGCATTTGTGGTCATATATTCATTCCGAAGTCCGCTGAAATTGCAATGCAGCACAGCTGTAATAATATGCTCAGTGGTATATTTTCAATATGGAAATATAACTTACTGATCAACTGAGCCACTATTAAGATTTTATAACTGCGGAACACGTAGTATTATTAGAGAAAATGCGTAGTTTGCGACTTTGTTTCTTTAAAGTAAGGTGCCCCTGAGTCGAATTTTTGCAACCTCAACATTTCGCTTTGCGACCCATTTGGGGACGCCACCCACAATTTACGAAACGTTGATTTAAAGGAACATTTTTTCTTTCCTCTCCCAATACACGGATATCCATCATTTGCATTTGGAAGCGATTGATCACACAATATATTATATTTTTCTCCGTCAGATTTTACTTCCGTATTGTCTACATACAAGTAAATATATTTAAAACAGTGTTCTCAAATTTTAGAGCATTGCGACTCACTTTTTAGAAACTGAACCTATAGCGATCCACTTCATCCTTCGCGCATTGAATATTTTCAGAGATGAACAGCACACGTTATTTCCGAAAGATATTTTACGGGTTTAAAAGGAGCTTTAGTGAAGCAAAAATATTTATTATTAAATGCATAAGGATATTTCTAATAAGGCTTGTGGGTAGGGTGGGCTTGTTTTCGATTGTTGTTGATGATGACAATGATGTCCAGGTCAACTCGAGTTATTTTCATACACAAGCAATAAAGTTTATTTCGATACTTGGTTTTAATTCCTACTATTGCTGGAAATCCAGCTTCACAAAGTTTGAACGTTGTAAAAGGGAGTAATATCTACAACGTTAAATTAGAAATAATTGTAAAAGTTTGTTGGACAGATAACTAGAATTGTGTCAATTTGCTACGATCAAAATTTAGTTTTAGTAATGTACTTTCCGATAGATCGATGTGTGTTCCGATAGGTCGAAGCATTCAAAGGTTTTGAGATCAAAGCAATTATGCTATCAGAAACGTTCACATTATATTCAATTATAAACGTTTGAAATGTTTCTAAACTCTCATATTTGTGATCATCAATGTTGTTTTGCTATAAAGCAGTCTTTTGACGAATCCTCGAATTTTGTCAGGCACTGAAAATATATATGGTGCTCCCATGTCTAAATTTTTCATTGTTTGGTGAATATGCCAGCTAAATATGTGAACTCAAAAACTAATTTCACATCGTGCAATGATTTTACTAATTCGTTTCTGTCGGCGATAAACATTGAGACATAATACCAAAAATTTTATTAGTTCTTTCTCGATAGCCAACGTACTTTGGTATGCAGAATAAATAATTTTTTATTGCTTCCCATCTCTTCGCAAAGCTTTTCAAATAAGTGCGATTGTATTGGTCTTGATTTTATTAAATTCGCTATTTTAACACCATTGCTCAAAATATTTTTTAAACCAACTAGCATAGATTTTGATATCAATACTTCCCTGTGAATGTTGAAGTGAGTTCGTGATGCATTAGGACTGATTGTAAGCATTTTAGTCTCAATATTGCTTTTTTACTGCTCACAGCTTGAGAACCATGTGAATATATACTGACATACTTTTTATCCAACATAAATCTTTGGAATTTTATAAATGTCGAGAGTCTTGAATATTTCTTTGCTAATTTCTTGATTAATTGGCTCGCTACATAACACATTTTCATGAAGAGTTATTGTTCCATATGTGCCGACAAAATTCTTATTTTTATTTTTACGCCTGCACAATTTATATTGCCGCATCTAAAACAAACACCCAAACTCCCTAAAAACAAATTTAGGGTCTGATAACAGTATATCATTTAAAGATTGCTTAGAAGGAGCATGATCAAAAGCATAAAAAAAGGGAAATTTATTTGTTAATTCATCCATTCTAACTACCAGATGGTGGAGTAAATAATAAGTCAAAGCCTTGTCATTGAATTTATTTCCTGAGATTAAATTTTTTCTATAACTACCAATGATAAATATTGCGCTGTTACAACTTTATAATCTTCAAACAGCGTAGGAATTTTCCGAAACTTCTTAATTAAAAATCCAGATCTTTATATTGCGACATCCTGATTTTTGTTCAGAATATCAACATTATCAAATTTCGTAGTTAGTATCCATCATTCTTAAATTTTATGAATGCCTCAAATTTTTCTAAAGTTTGTTTATCGCATGATTTTTCATTAATTGGATCATATCTGATTCCTAAAGCTTCAAGGTCAATTGGTATTTAATTTTCTAACCGTTTTTCTCTCAAACCGAAGTATACGTTGTGCTTATTACGTATTTTTTTAAAAATTAATTCCATTAGAAATTCATCTATGTAGTGGTAGTATCTACCCAAATTTAGTTATACTTAAAACAACAGTTTCTGAGAAACGATTAAATTTACTTGTCAAAACTGACCAACAATAAGCCACACACATAAGATATCTATTTAAAGATATATTTTTTTTTATCTAAATCATTCAGAAAATTACATAAATTTAAGCCCAATTTTTTTTTTAATTTCATCGTGTGACCCTAAACTAGGAACGCTGATAATTTTTGGACAAGTGCTTTCCATTTCTGAAGCTTCTAAGCACATGGTAAAATCTCCACCAATATAAAACCCGCTCTCCATTCTATAAAGTAACGCAGGAGCTGTTGCACTACCCACAAACGAAATAATGTTCTTTCTGACCTTTCGTCTTGAAATCTAACTTCTGTTCTAGATCCATGTTAACAAAGGTTCTGGTCGTGGCAGAGTTTACATTCATCTTCTGATGTGAACTGACCAACTTAAAACGGATGGTTTGGAAACAAATGTGGGACTGAGGGTAGTCCGGAGACACCTCGAGGTTCAAAAAATTGACGATCGATTGACTGACTGTTTATTAACGCCGAACTAGAAGCAACACAAGGGCTATTGGCGACGGACCTCATAATTTTGAACCTCAGTTAAGTGACGAAGACAACATCTGAGCTGGCACTTTCCTTTTCAAACTTCCACGCTATGCCGATGGGGGAACTTGGGACAGATTTAATGTGCATCAACCCTATTATACGACGGGTCTTTGTCGTATAATAGGTTGATCAGGGCTCGAAACCAGGATTCGACGAAAACAATACCGCCCTTGTGTTCGCGATTAGGATTACCTAGAAGAAATCTCAGTTAAGCACTTCCAGCCTTTATAAATTTTGTAATATTTTGCATTTACAAGAATTATTTTTATGCCTTTTAGTCCATCTTTAAATAAAAACTTGAATAAAAAAGTTGTATTACTCATATTTTTCTTATTTGTCACTGCGAATAAGTCATGCATTTTATTAATCACTGTTTAGGCTTCTAAAATCGTAATGAATATCTGAAAAAAATGATAGCATTTAAGGAGACAAAATCAAGAAAATGCTTTAAAGTATAAGATTTGGGTTCTTTTACTTCAGCAAGTTTAATTTTTTTTTATTAACGTAGCACTAGAAGCAACATGGAGTCTATTGTCGACGGACCTCGTAATTTTGAACCTCGGTCAAGTGACGAGGACGACACCTGAGCTGGCACAACTTCTCCTAACTTCCACACTACCCCAACAGGAGGACTTTGGGTCCCGACAGATTTTATGTGCATCAACCCCGGCTACACGGTGGGTCTTTAGAGGTCAAGGCTCGAATCCGCGACTGAACGAAAAGCGCCGGCCACGATTCCAAAACCATGACCACTAGGCTACAGCGGCCACTTTTACTTTAGCAAATAGTTGCTAAAACAATTCTCTAGCTTTTTAAATATTTTCCCAATAAAGTCACAGAAAACTGTTATCGTTTCTTGTATCGACATATTTTTTCACTATTATTTTCTGAAACGCAATTTAAAATAAAGAAATAAAAATAGTAATTTTTTTTTTGTATTGTCTCTTCATCGACTGTAAAGATTTTAATTTTTTTTTATTCTGTAAATGAAAAAGCAAGATCTCTTAAAAACTCAATATTTCCAATAATACCCAATCCTTTTTTACAATCAGATTTGAACTCTTGTTTAAAATTAGAATCCAACATTTGCTTTACAAAGAGTTATTAGTGGTGGACTACATAATTCTTTTCAGTGAGTGGCCGCAATAGCCTATGGTAGCGTTGCTTTCGAGATAGAGCTCTAATGCCACTAAAGACAGATTTAACGTGCATCAGCCCCCTTCAAGATGGGGCTCCTATCGTATCCTATTAATGTAGTATTTGCATTCGAGTGGCCTCGGTAGTCTAATGGCATGGTCTCGACCAGCGGTTTTGTCGAGCCATGATGCAACAAAGACTCGCCGTGTAGCGAAGCTGATGCACGTTAAATCTGTCCTGATTCAAAGTCCTCCCGTTGGCGTGGTGTGGAAGTTAGGAGAGAGGGGTGCCAGCTCAGGTGTCGTCCTCATCACTTGACCGAGGTTCAAAATTACGAGGTCCGTCGACAATAGACTCCGTGTTGCTTCTCAGTGTGAGCATTAATATACAATCACAATCACTGTTTTACAGTAAAATGGCGAAACCGATATCTGGGATTGTAATTCACACACCAATTTTTCCACACTACACTTTATGAAAAATTACAGTCTCAATTATATTTACCGTGTAGCAATCACTATCAATTCTTACCTATTTTGATGGAATTCAAAAATCGAAATTAAAGTGCTGTGCTTTAAGCATACACGTGGGTTGGTAAAACAAACTTATAATAGTGACTGCAAGAGCTAATTTTCAAATCCATTCTTGCTTAATATTTATAACACGCATTTAACACAGCGATAGAGAAACGTTACACTATTAGTGTACTACGTATGTAAGCGTCATACTGTGTTTTGACAGATATAAACAAGATTTATATCTTATTTTCCTGGTATATGAAGTTTCTAATAATGTTGACGTGTTTTAACATTTTTTTTCATCTGATTTATTTTATTTTCGCTGTTATTCCACTGACAAAGTGAAAATGCTTAAGGCAGGAAACTTTAGTAATTAGGTTTAGTTTTTAAAAAAAAATATTGATGCGTACTTTTGCTGAAATTAATTATTAGTTTGCTCTGTACTCTAACGTCGTAAGATAAAATTAAAGTCGAATAAATATTAAAAATACTTAAAATATCCGAGAAGAGTGAAAATCTTTAATATTTCAAAGAAAAAAATGTGTTTTTCGTTTTATTATCCTAAAAATGCTAACGTTTCAGTGCACTTAAGGTCATTACCGGCCATTTTGATTTCGTGAACGTAATGTTAATCTTACAGATTTTCTACTACCGTCCTCAAATACAGACAATTTTTTTCTATTTGAATGATAAAAAATGCATCAGAAAGATCGAAAAATAATGACGGTTTCTTCGGAATCACATCTCTTCCCCCCTCCCCCCACAATTTTTAAAAATATTTTTTAAATATCAGAAAATCCACAAACGAATAATTAAAATTGAGGTAAAAATATATCTAAGAATCGGTGGGAAAAAGTAAATCCGCCGATACCTTCACTATTTTTTTGCTCTTTCAGATGCACTTTTCTGCATTTAACACATCGATCAATAACTCCCGAGACTAACCCAGAGATGGCGCTCGTAGTAAACCAGTAACCAGGTCTTTCTAGAGTACGAACCTTTGCTTGAAACGTGTCAAAATTTTAAGTCGATCGGACCAGGAAAAAGGTTTTTTGAAGTGAAGTGAAAAAGGTTTTTTCCAAGTGGGTGCCGCGATTGCTTTCGATGGAACAAAAACAGCAACGAGTCGATGATTCAGAAAGCTGTTTATCGCTATTTACTCGCAACAAAAAAGATTTCTTGCGGGGAAAAAAAAAAAAGATTTGGAAAAGCATTGGAACGATTGTATCACCCTAAAAGGTGATTAACAAAAGGTGTTATGTTGATGAATAAAAAAAAAAATTTGCAAAAAAAATGTTGTTTTCAATGTTAGACTCGGGAGTTATTGATCGATGTGTTAAATAGAAAAAATGGTAAAGATTTAAGGACGGTGGTAGAAATTTTATAGGATTAACATTACGCTCACGAAATCAAAATGGTTACTAGACGGGAGCTTAAAATTCCCATTATAACTATTAGTAAGTAGTTAAAAGGCGATAAAAAGTATACTTGCAACATATGGTAAAATACTAAAAGAAATACTTGACATATGGTAAATGTTTTTGGGGATATGTTCCACAACTTTTAAAAAAAAAACTCCAAATATTTTCCCAAAAAACGTGGAAAAAGTAATAATGAAATCCATATTACTTATTTTTACATTACAATTCATTTTTATTACAAAAAAAAAATTAGTGTACATTGAAAATTCAGTCCATAAGTATAACATAAAAATTCAAATTGAAATTAGGAATAAAATTACTAACAAATATTCATCGCTTCTTGATAACAAGCGTGGACGTTTATTACGGACTGGACCAAAAATGCTATCAATATATATGCCAGATATATCTGGCATAACGTCGGGTTTGATTCAAATGAAGAATTTTGTTCCTTATTAACGACCTCTGTTGTTTTTTTTAGTCGTTATAAAGTCTGTTATTAGCAATTTTTTTTTCTTTTCTAGTAGCTTATATAATTCTAGATATCCAGCTTTACCAGATTACGTTTAGACTTTAATGCACGCTCTTTGTCAGGATCATGAGTAAGAAAATGCAATTCAATACTTGTAGCAAATTTCAAGCCTCTCAATTTAAATCATTCGTTAATAGATGAACTTCACCGTCGTCATTATCAACTTCTTTATAATCGTAAACTTTCATAAATTAGATCAAATCGACTTCATCCAAAGAGCTTTCTATTAGCAACAATTCATCGAAGACAGCGTATTGTTAAAATCCTCTCCTCCAATTGCATTTGATTGAGTTATAATTTCAGATATTTTATACGGTTTTCTTTAGGAGATTGCATCATGTACTTTCCGAAAACTAGCTCTTTGACATTTCATTGTACATTCAGAGATTTAAACATCCAGATGAATAGGATTGGAATGGTAGAACACAAAAGATTTTTTGACGTTTTATCTGACGTAAGAGTTATAACTCTCTAATGTTTGCAACGGAAGAAAAGAAAATGCGAGTACATTTTTACGACAACAAGATAAAGAAAATAATGTTAGTAAAATTCGGGTATTTTCAGTAACCCTGGTAATACAAAGTAAAGAAGCCATGACGTAGGCCAAGTCACTAACACATGAGTAGGCATAAACCGACTGACTTCTGATCACGTTGTCAAAATAAAAATTTTAAAAAAATTTTTATTTTGACAACCCCCGCTTCATGTTTTAAAAAAAAAAAAAAAAAAAAAAATCGTGTGAAAAGTGTATTTGTTCTTGTGGGTAAACCATGTTATTTAATAATCGGGTAAAAAAAGACAGAATAAAAAAAAGTTGGGTATGTATCTAATTATGAGCAGTGAAATAACAAAAGTATCCCAAATTCCAGTGAAAACTGTGCCATCATTGACTTAAAAGCTATAATTAGGCTCTTTTTTAGAATATTATTTCGAATCTGTATGATGTTTCCCTGCAACTTTACCCTTCTAAAGGAAAAGAGACATTCACAGAGATTTCGTCGGTTACCAAGGAACGCTTAAGCCAGGACATCTCCCTTTCTCAACATTGGCAATGAATTTGATGACCTGGAGAGATACTTGGAGACTTTAATGACAAAATGAAAGCTTTCGAAAATACTGGAATCTTGTCGAAACCTTGATCAAGAGAAAATTTATGGAATTTTTCATGAATTTTCCCTGTGACATCACACCTGGCTAGAATCATAATAAATTCGGAGAGATGCGAAATATCACAGAATCTGTCGGAATTGGTTGAGTGGATCAACCGAGATATCTGCCGGTAACAAGGCCGCTCATATCTGCTGAAAAGGTCCTGAATCTACTATTAAGCGGCCTGAATGTCTGAAAGCTGTCGGAGTCCATGCAAAGTATTAGTTTGGAGATTTGTTTTTAGTGCGACCTAGTAAGCTGGTGAGCTGAACGTCATTGAATGTGCTGCGACTACTATTACAAGTGCTGTTTTGTAAGTGTTTGTGTTACTGATCTGCATAAGTGCTGTATTTGTTCCTGTAGTATCGCTTGTCTGTCCAGGGTTTTCTACATGTGTTTCGTCTTATTCTGAATATTTGTGAATAAAGTCTCTTTTTCCATTATCTTCCGTGATGAACTGTTTTCTCTCATACACCCCCACGATTGAATTTTGGTGACCATAACAAATTTTTAAAACTTAAATATCACTCGCTTTTAGTTATTTTAATGGGTATGATCATCAGTTACATATTCTGTTCATATGTCCTCCTACATTAATAATTTAAACCACTTTGCAGATTAAAACAACTGAGAAGTGATTTTTTTTCCCGAACAGAAACTAGAAAAACAGATAGCTCATATTTCGTATAGCCAAAGACTCAAAATCTTTCTATTGATCAAATTTTATCTCTCTAAATTTGAGACAAAAGCAATTACAAACACTAGAGTAAAAAGTAGTTCACGAGTCTCAGACTTGCGCTATATTTTATAGCATGCAGAAATATCAGTGAACAAATGTTTTCATTTATAACAAATTCTCATTGACGAGAACTATGCGATGTAATGGATGGTTAAGAGGCACCAAACGCACGTTTTGGCGTGATAATATCAAAACGAAATGGAATTTAAAAAGTTTATTTTATTATCCGCCTCTGTTTATGAGTGTCACATGTGATACTCACGCTTCTGTTTCTTTTACAAGAAGGAAATCAGCAGGGAATGATAATATCACATGTGATATAGTTCAAAGTACTGCCTCTAACTTTTTAGTTCCTCAATAAATGGCAGCACGAGTCCTTTTTTTTAGGTTTTATCCAGCCAGTTTTAGCGGTAAGCAGGAATTCTTCACGCTGAATAAGGAAGAATTTTATAATTATTTATTTACAAATTGTAATCCATTTCAAGAATATAGATTTTATATAGGTATATATAGTCATGTTGTTTAGATTTATAGATCTTAATTTGTGTCTCAAATAGTAAATTATGAGGAAACTCTTAATATTGTAGTATCACATGTGATACTTTGGTTTTCAAAAGGGATAAAGTCATTTTTGGTTTTACATTTTTCAATTATTTGTTCTCTCTCTCTATTTGTGACATTCACTCCAAGTGATCAATATGGTACATAATACATCGGAATTCTTATTAGATATACTACTCAATAGAGAAGTTTTTGCAACAGGAACACTAATGAAAAAACAAAGTTCCAAAATTGGCAGAATTACAAGCAGATAGTGACATGAAAAGAAATGGCCGGGGCTTTGCTGATCAAATTGTACGATACGACAAAAAAAAAAAAAAAAAAAAAAAAACAGTTGCCTTGTCAAATGGTTTGATAACAGAGGTGTATTGTTGTTATCAACTGAAAGTGGTAAACTTCCTGTGGTAAAATGTCATCGATGGTCCAATAAAAAGAAAAGGAAAAAAAATATAAATATCGATTGCCTGGCAGTTGTAGAAACTTACAATCAGTTAGTGGGGAGTGTAGATCTAAGATCTATCCATCACAAAAAAACAAATAAAAAATCGAACAAAAAAAAAAAAAAAAAATGGATACTAAGAGTAATATTACATACGATTGATTTTTGCCTAAGATATCGTCACAAAATGGAAGCTATCGAAACACACAAAAAGGATATCCTCGATTATTTTTCCTTCAGACTAAATACTCCCACAACTTTGATCTATGGGTAGAAGCAATCATGAAGTCGAATTTCCTCTATCAGCTCATCGGATGAATCTATTGAAAACAACGAACCTCCAGCTAAATGAAGGTACCTATTTATATGCCGCATGGTTCTGCTAGGAAGGAAGATGTAAGACATATGCTCGAAATGATGGTCAATAGAAATCACAGGAGCAAATGCAGAATGCCAGAATGTAATGCTCTAACTACAGTGCGATGTTCCAGCTGTAAAATATTTTTGTGCTTCAATGGCTCAAGAAACTACCCCAAAAGATTCCATGAAGCATAGAGAATTTATTCATGTTTAAATATTTGTCTAACTTCTAAAAATAAAATGTAATTTGATTATAATACTCCAGTCCTTATTTTTATTTTGTAGTACTCGTAGTTTAACCCTGAAGTATCATATGAGATACTTTTGTTCCCCAACCCACTCCCACGACAAAGAAAAATAAAACAAAAATTTTTAAACTTTACATGATGATAATAATAAATTATAATCATTTTTGAAGAAAAATAATAGTTATTTTTGTGTCGGATCTGAGGAGGTTATAACTTCAAGTCTTCCATATAGTACAATGTCCCTTACTCTCCATTATGTTACTGTTCATCGTATATTATCTATTACTTGTGGATATATTGTCGATACTCTTGTAATTTGGTGTGGAACAATTGAATAAATTATTGGTAGTCCCTTTTGAGTCTTCATAAATGTTAGTGATAAAAATTGGATAAAATGGATCCACTTAAGGCTCCCGTCTACCCGCCATTTTGATTTCGTGGACGCAATATTAATCCTATGAAATTTCGACTTTAATTCACACATCTTTATTATTTGATCATTTTGAATGCAATAAAGTGCATTTGAAAGAGCAAAAATTAACGAATGCTTCTGTGGAATTACTTTTCTCATCCGATTTTTAAAAAAATATTTCAAACTATTTCTTAAGGATCAGAAAACTCACAAGCGATTCATTAAAGTAAGAATAAAAATATTTTTAAAAATCAGAGGAAAAAAGTAATTCCACAGAAGCATTCGTTAATTTTTACTCTTTCGGATGCACCTTTATTGCATTCAAATGGATCAAATAGATGTGAGAATTAAAGTCGAAATTCCATAGGATTAACATTACGTCCATGAAATCAAAATGGCGGGTAGACGGCAGCCTTAAGAGGAACAACTCTTATATTGAGTCCGAATATTAAAATAGTTTATATTGAGTCCGAAACTATAAACATAATTCAAAGAACACTAATGAAGTGGATACTGGATTCCTCACTATCTGCTTCTGCAATAAGAAAGCAAAATTTTGGCAAATAGGTAGTTAATTTGTTTATGCTGAATATTTAAAAATAACTAGGCACAAAATCGATAATTTAAATTTCCCTAACTGAATAATTGGATACATTGTTTAAATGGATACTTTTCATTCAGTACCAAGGACATCCACTTAAAAAGTTAACTGTATTGCGTTCATGATAAAAGATACATTTCAGTAGAATGAATCATGAGATATTCTTTTCACAACTGAAATTTATGGGTAACAGAAAATTGTTATAAAAAAAATTATGAACTACAATTACAAAAAACTGAAGGTTAAACGATTGATATAATAATAATAATATGAGATTTAATAAGAAATTCCACATTTTTCATAAAAATTTCCGTATGTTTCTTTCAGAATGATTATCTTTAATTTCATTTCAATATCTCCACTCCTCTTTTTTTAAATAATATAATAACATTCCCATTCAATAAATCAAACAAATGGACTTTGGCTTTCAACTTGTAAATTTTTACTACTCAGAATTTTTTTCCAAGATATTTCGATTGAGATCAAATACCGATAAAGAGATTAATGCAGTGTAAAAAGAAAAGCATTGCGCATATTTAACTTTCTTTCATAAGGAAATAAAGCATCTGTCATCATAATAGAAGAACGATTTATTTCTACTACTCTACATACAAGGGTAGTAGTAATGAATTATGCTTTGTATTAAGTGTTTGAAAGTGAGCAAGAGAGAAAAAATTCCATTAGTCATATAGACAATATTTATAGTACTATTTAACATTTCTTCCATCATTATTTGATGGGCATTAAGGATATAAATTATTACATCTTTTCTTTTTATAAAGGGGTTAAATGAATGGATCTATTTGAATACAAGGCATTTGGTTTTAAAACAAATCTGAAGGCTATTTCACATTCCTTCTCGAAATATTTGTTTCAACTTCGAAACATTCCGGGTTTTTTTTTATTTACTTATTAAACATTGCTATTGTGATCTGAATAAGGTTTATGCATATCAAAAATGAACATAAGCCCAGAAAAGGAAAACTATGCAGTATAATCTTTTTTTTCCTTCTACATGATCTTTAATTTTCAATTTTTTAAAAAGTTCTTCCCATTCTTTTATCAATTTCAACTCATTTATTTTTTCAGATGGGATGTTTCCCAAAATTTACAAAAAAATATTTAAACTTGCAAAAAAAATCTTAAGAATAAGAAGAGAAATGGTTGATTGGTTTTATTAACGTCACGCTGAGAAGCAACGTGAGTGCTATTGGCGACGGATATCGTTATGTTGAGCCTCAGCCAAGCGATCAGGACAACACCTGAGTTGGCACATCCCTTTCCTAACTTCCACTCCTCATCAAAGGAAGACTTTGAATCTCTATAGATTTAAAGCGCGACAACTCTGGCTACACGACGGTGATTCTTTTGCAGCATCAAGGCTCGAACCCATGACTCTCGACGAAAACGGTCGACCACCAGTCCACGTTCATGACCACTGGATTACCGCAGCCCCAAGAAGAAAAATAGATTGTAGAACACTTTCTTTGTTTGAGAACCTAATTTTCTATGTCTTATTATGTATATTTTCATCTCATACTCTGTGAAG
>BMAW01115716.1:0-20115 GCA_019974015.1 Nephila pilipes | reverse complement strand
ATCATTTTGTTGTAACCTTGAGAGAATATGCTGTTTATCCATAATCAACTAAAAAATTAATTCATGATACCTTTACTAACCAATGAAGCCATCTGAAGTTAAAACTATAATTATCACGATAACGTTAGCTCCTTAAATACAAAAATTTCATTACCATTGTTAGCAAGCTTGAAATATACAGGTAATTCGCATCACTTGTTACTATTTGAAGTGAATCAAAATGAAATTAATACCAAAAATAGAGTTATCTACATTTTAAACACTATTTTAAAAACAGGTTGTATAGTGCAATTATAACAGTTGGTACTTATAATATGTCTTCTTTTAGATCCAAGATTAGATAGAGGTCCTTGGATGGTTTACTCCCGTTATAAAGAGCCATTGTATATGAGTTTAATCTTAGTATGAGTTCAAATATATCTTGAGACAACATTAAAGCGACCATAACGTTGACTTCAAGATGAATAATTCGGCTACGTGGTTTCCAGCTTTATTCTGATGAAATCGTTTCAACTTCTGAGAGGATTATTGGATTGACTAGATCAACTGGCTCGTGTAACCGGCTCTCTCCGTACTTGTAACTAAATCAGCTCAAAATAACATCGAAGCAGCTCTTTTCAGAGCTATTCGGCGAAGATATTCTATTTTCCCGACTCTCACCCTAACCGACCCGGCACCTGAAACTGGAACAATGGAACTAAATATGGATTTATCTTTTCCATCTTCATCCCGTTCTAAATCTCCTATTGGAGATGTAAATCGGGAGTCATGCGAGACACTACAGGCCTTACAAAGACGGATTCGAAAACTCGTCCACTACCGAGATTAAGTAAATATGCTTATCCAGTCCAACCGAAGGAATCCTGACCATGACGAATCTGACGAGCAGTTCCGCTCCTATCTCCTACTCCACACCAAGGCCCAGGATGATCTGACAACAGCGGAGGGTGAGTATTCATCACTTCCTACTTGTTCTGTCCCTGGCTGTCACATTCACACCACTCTACCTACCACACCAACTAAAAACTTAAATTTAAAAAGGAAAGACGAAGACGGCTTCATCACTCCCCCAAATCGAAAAACAGCTAAAAGACAAATAATCACCAAATCTACTAGAATTACAACCACCCAGAACAAATTCCAAAATTTAAAAATCCAAGAATCAGATAACACACAAACAAACTAGGTCGTCCTCCCACCCAAGGAACGACTCCCTCCACCAATAATGTTAAAAATTAACAACTGCAAGCACCAACTTCAGGCCATACACTTTGTTATCCCCGATCTTCGCACAAAGCTCTCAGGGGAATATATCAAATTATATGTAAACACCCCAGACGAATATAGAAACCTAGTCCAATACTTGTCCACCAGAGCCGAGTACGAATACTACGTTATTCGCCCGGTACAACAAAGACCTGTGAAGGCCATAATTAAAGGACTTCCACGGGAAACAGATCCAGAAGATATTAAAGAAGAACTACTGGAATTAGGTTTCAACCCCATCCGTGTAGTACAACTTACAAACAGGAGAACCAAGTTTCCGCTTCCGGTCTATCTTGCTACTCTACCGAGAACACAAGAAGCCGAGAAAATATTTGAAATCTCCAAACTGTGTTACATGAACATCAAAATTGAGGGTTACAGAGGTAGCGGTAAAGTTACACAATGTTATCGGTGTAACTTTTTTCACCACTCGGCAGAAAACTGTCACATAAACCCAAGATGCCTGAAATGCGCAGAACCTCATCTCACCAGAGACTGCCCAATAAAAGAAAGAATATTAAACCCCGAGTGCATTAATTGCGACCATCAGGGACACCTCGCCTCATATGGAGGCTGCGAAAAGTTCCCAAAACCTCCGAAAAAGCAAAACATAATCGCCAAAGGACAAAACTTGATCAAAGAAAACTTCACTTTTGCTAACGCCGTTTCCAAAAAACAGATGGCGCCACAGGAACCAGAAACAAACCCACCACCACAACAAGAAAAACTTACCACCAGCTCAAACAAAAACAATAGAACCAAAGCAATAAACCTTGTAAACAAGCATATGCAACAAAAGAACAAAAAGCAACAAATAGAAGAAGAAGAGGAAACACCTGACTTATTTCAAGCCATAGAGATGTTCCAAACTCTAACAGAAATATTCAAACAACTCCCAGGACTTCTCAAGAACATTTCCAAAATTAAAGCAGCAAAAGGCAAGATAAACAAAACCTATGCTTTAATAGAAGCTCTGTTGGACAATGATGACTAATTCTATAAACCAATTAACAATAGCTGCACAGAACAATAGATACAAATTTTTCGGCTTAAGCCTTTGCTCATGGAACGCGAACGGTTTAAAACCTCGTATTGTTGAGCTACGAGATTTTGTACAGAAGCATTCCCCCGACTTAATAATGATACAAGAAACACACCTGAGACCACGAAACACTGTACACCTCCCAAACTACACTGCCTACAGAGACGATAGGCACACGCAAGAAATTGCATCAGGAGACACCATGATTTACATTAAAAACTCCCTTGCACATCACCGCCTAACTACCCCACCACTCCAACACATAGAAGCAACCATAGTTATTCTCACCCCACCTAACCACTCAGCTGTCACCCTCGTCTCCACATACATACCCCCGTCATCACACTACTCCAATTTCACACAAGATCTTGACACCATCTTTAACTTAAAGAACAATTGTGTCATTATAGGTGATTTCAATGCGAAACACCAAACATGGAACGCAAACACTAACACACCTAGAGGGGTTAACTTATATAATTATATTAATCAACACGACATTACACTAGCATACCCACCCACACCCACAAGATACGGTCACAACTCAGCCACCACCATAGATTTTGCACTCATAAAAAATTTTAATTACAAGCACACCATCACCTCCATACCAGAACTTTCATCAGACCATAACCCAATAATTCTTGAATTTAATTTTACCCTTACACATCACATCAACAAAAGAGCCATCACGACAAATTGGAAACTCTTTCAACAAGAAATTAACAATAATATAAACATAATTAACTACTCTAACATCAACAATAGCACACAACTTGAACAAAAAATTAATGACCTCACAAAATGCATTAATAATGCACAACAAAAAGCCTCCACACCAATCACAACAAAAAACGAAAGATACACACCACCCAACATTAAACAACTCATTAAACTACGAAACAAAACCAAAAAATTATTTCAAAGAACACTTGACCCCAACATTAAAACACAAGTTAACAGAATTCAAAACCAAATCAAAAAAGAAATACATAAATTCACTCAAAATAGCTGGACTCAGACCTTGCAAAAATTAACATACATGACAAATCCATATGGAAAATTACTAAATCATTCAAAAGCAAAAGAAGTCACATTCCCCCACTAATAAACAACAATTATACTGCTGAATCAGACATTGAAAAATCTAACCTCCTAGCACACTCACTCACACACAAATAAAGCCCCTGGCAAAGACAATATCACAAATAAAATGCTCAAAAACTTTCCACCTAAACTAATTTTCCTCCTAACATATTTAATTAATATAATACTTAAACTACAACACTTTCCTAAAAACTGGAAAACCTCAATAATCTTTCCTATCCTTAAACCGGGGAAAAATCCCCGCCTACCTGATAGCTATCGACCAATAGCATTGCTCTCTTCCTTAAGCAAACTTACAGAATCTGTCATACTGAAAAGAATCAACAACCACATTGACGCTTCCGATATTCGTAACCCTAACCAATACGGCTTTACAAAAAATCTCTCTACCTCCCATCCTCTAATCAAACTAACAGAGCATATCTCATCCGGACTTGAACGTAGTAAATCAACAGGCGCGGTCTTTCTAGACATTCAAAAACCCTTCGACCGCGTCTGGATAGAAGGTCTCACCTACAAACTTATAAACTACAACTTCCCTACACCACTTATAAAATTAATTTTTTCATATCTCACAAACAGAAACTTTCAAGTTAAAATCAATAACACACTTTCACAAACTCACTTCACAAAATATGGAGTAGTTCAAGGATCTCTTATCGGCCCAATTTTATACAACTTATACTTAAATGACATACCACAATATACCTTAACCATATTAAACATGTATGCCGATGACACAGCCATACTGGCGAAATACAAAAACACAAAAACAGTAACATTCGCACTTAACAAACACCTAAAAATACTTGAAAACTATTATAACGACTGGAAAATCAAGATTAATGTCGAGAAATCGGCAGCAATCTTATTTTCCAGAAAAAGAATTATTAACACCGCACCCCCAACCTTCTACAATACACAAATACCGTGGTCTCAACAAACAAAATACCTCGGAGTAATACTAGACGAAAAACTTACATGGAAACCACACATTAACTACTCGCGTGAAAAATTCCGGAAAGCAAAATGCAGTATTTTCCCCCTAATCTGCCGGGATTCTAAAGTGACTACTAAAAACAAATTGCTTCTGTACACAGCCGTTCTCAGACCAATTATCACTTATGCATGTCCAATTTGGGCGTATGCGGCAAAAAGTAATATTAATCTCCTCGAAAAAACACAAAGCTCAACTCTCCGATTAATTACTAAATCTAGATGGTACATCAGAAATAATGAAATCCTAAAAGCTACTAAAATCCCCACTTTTAGAAAACATATCCAAAAAACTGCCAAAATTTTTTTCTCCACTCTAAACCTCACCAATAACATCAACATGATTAATCTTGAAAATTACACCCCAAGAGAAAACATTAAAAGACCCAGAATAGTACTTCATGATTCTTACAACCCTCCTTAATTTTCTCACATATTATATTCTCTATAATTTAATTTAAACAAAAAAAAATTATACACTTGTAACTTAATAACTTCATTCACAAGCCGTATACGCCCCACAACATAAACACACCCCTAATTCAAACACATCAGCCAAGGGCAGCTAATAGGAAAGCTCCCCTCCATACCACAGCAACCAATAGGAAACCAAGATATCAGCGCCACCCCTGACCGAAACCTGTACGTCCAAACTGCTAATCTTACCAGACATCAGAGACAACCAATCAGAGCACAGCTACTGATCCCATCAAGCAGAATGTTTTAATCTTCAACTTTTAAGCCAAGTCTTGCTATAATAATACCGACCCGAGCTTAAGGGCCGCTCCGCGGCCTATGTGCTCGAAATACTTCCCAGCGTTCCCAGCGAGTTTAATCTTAGTTCTTTAACTACCTTTGCCAAATTTTTTCTTTCTTTCTTATTTCCTCAGCAGCACTTTTCAGTGCTTGTGCCTGAGGGAAATATTTTAATTCTTGATCCACCCCTAATCGACCATGGACTCGGAATACGATAACCTCATAGATCACGAAATGTACTCAAGTCCAAACTCGTCCAGAGCCTCCACGCCTTCCATTCCAGACAACACTCATAAAAATTGTCAGAAGCGAAAGCATCTGGAAAAAGAATTAAAAACCTATACAGATTCAATCAGCCACAACGAAATCTTACTTAAAAATTTGGAGCGTCAAGGACTTCAAAACCATGCAATTTACGTTAATCAATGGACCATGATGCAAGACCTCATCCAACAACAAGAACGACTGATTGGTGAGTACAATTTCATAGCGCCTTGCGATGCTAGCTCCCACCCCATCCACCTCCCCAACCAGAACCACTACAAAACGAAAAACTGACACGAAAGGATTCATAACCCCACCCAAAAATAAAACTAAAAGGCAACTCAATCTCTCCTCCATTTTAAACATTCCACTTCACACTCAAAATAAATTCGCAGAATTAACCATTTCAGAAATTGATAAGCGTCAAACTCCATCAAAACCAACTACCCCACCCCCATCCAACCCAACAAGTAAAAATATAACTTCAAAAAAATCTATCTCCACCCATAATGCTCAAAATCCACAAAAATTATAGAAATCAATTAAAAGAATTCACTGCCTCAATTCCTAAACTAAGAACAAGACTCTCAGGAGAATATATCAAATTTTATATCGACACTTTCGAAGAATATAGAAAATTGGCGAAAACACCTCCTTCCAATATTATGTTATTCAATCAAAAGATAACAGACCGATTAAAATTGTTTAGAAAGGCCTTCCACGGGACACACCTACAACCAACATAGAAGAAATATTGATAGAATTAGGATTCACCTTCAATAGAGTTAATCAGCTAATCAACCGGCGCACCAAGCTTCCGTTACCTGTCTTCATGGTCACACTTCCTCGCAACGAAAAAAATCAAAAGATCTACGAACTCAATAACATCTGCTATATGTCTATTACAGTTGACCAGTATAAATCTAATCAGGTTACACAGTGTTTCAACTGTAACCATTTCCATCATTCCTCTCAAAATTGTCATATGGAACCCCGATGTATTAAATGCTCAGGACCACATCCTACCCGTGATTGCGATATCCAAGGGAAAATTGAGGAAATTACATGCATAAATTGTAATACTGTTGGTCATGCCGACTCCTACGGAGGTTGTAAAGCCTTTCCTAAACCTCCGAAAGGATCCGAAAATAAAATAAGTTCAAATAAAATAAAAGAAAATTTTACTTATGCAAACGCTCTGAAATCCAACCAACAGATGGCGCCTCAAACCGAAGAAACATCCACAAGAAAACCGGCACAGACGAGAACAAGAAATAACCACTCAGAAAAGAACCCAATCAACGCTCTCCTAACTGCCATTGAACAGCTCAAGGAACTTGCAGAAATCTTCTCCCTAATTCCCGGAATTTTAACTCTCCTGCCTAAAATCAAATCAGCTAAGACGAATGAAAACAAAAAGTTTGCAATTCTGGAAGCCATTATGTCACAAAACCTTGATGATTAATAGCCCAAACTTATATTTTAATCCTCTGGGTCTAACGATTTGTTCCTGGAATGCCAATGGCGTTAAATCCAAAATGATTGAACTTCGGGAAATTATTAACATATTTTCACCTGATATACTTTTGATCCAAGAAACCCATCTTAAACAGAATCAAAACATATTTATTCCTAATTATAATTGTTACCGTAACGACAGAATCACTTCTGAAGCTGCTTCGGGTGGAACAATGATACTTATCAAAAGAAATCGAAAACACCATTACCTACCAACCACACCGCACCAATGGGTCGATTCCACTACAATTGCACTTACCCCGCCAAATCAGGATCCAATTACAATATGCTCCATTTATGTTCCCCCAAGCACTGACCCGCATCTTTTCACAATAGACATAGAAAATATCATTCAAACAAATAACAACTGCATTACTTTTGGTGACTTCAATGCCCACCACTTAAATTCGAACTGTAATCGTAATAGCACTAGAGGCACACAACTCAATCGTTTCGCAAATCTACTTGATCTAAAAATTCTTTTCCCCCCCTACCCCCACCAGTTTTGGCCATTACTCATATTCCACTATTGATATTGCCCTTGTCAGAGAATTTCACCATCCTTATAAAATTTCCTCCATCCCCGAACTCAGTTCTGATCATAACCCTGTCCTTCTAGAATTCACATACAACATTCCTTACGAAATTAATAATTGTTCCACATACACCTGCTGGTCAGCATTCACTACACATCTCCACAACACCACTAACTTTTTAAATTTAGCCCAAATCAACAACATTCAACAATTGGAAACAAATATCAACTCAGTTACAGATAATATTATTAAATCTCACAAACATGCTTCCAAACCAGTTAAACATATCAGTCAAACTTTCACCCCTTCACACATTAAAAATCTTATCAAAACAAAAAATAGTCTCAGAAAACAATATCAACGCTCTTTAAATCCTAACACCAAAACACTTATTAACAGATTGCAAAACCAAATTAAAAAAGAAATTCACAAATTCTCACAAAATTCTTGGAACCTTAAACTCCAATCATTAAATACGCAGAACAATTCTCTTTGGAATACAACAAATGTTTTTAAAAACAAAAGATCCACCATCCCAACACTCAACACTCAACATGGTACTGCAATAACAAATGAACAAAAGGCTGAAACCCTCCCTGACCAGCTTGAACAAAATTTCCAAAACAACCCCACTACCGACCCCAATTTCGATAATAATGTCTCCTTCACTATTCAAAATTTCCTCTGCGCCCCCCCGCCGGGCGGGCACAACACCCCCCCCCCCCCACAAGATATCATCGTTTTCATCAAAAAACTCAAAAATAAAAAAGCTCCCGGAAAAGATAATGTAACAAATAAAATGCTTAAAAATCTCCCTATCAAAATTATTTTCCTACTTACAATTTTTATTAACAAAATACTATTATTTAACCACTTCCCTCAATCCTGGAAAACTGCTATTATTTTTCCGATTCTTAAACCTGGTAAAAATGCACACCTCCCTGACAGCTATAGACCTATCTCTCTTCTCTCTACTCTCGGAAAACTTACTGAATCTATAATTCTTGATAGACTTAAAAATTTTATTAACGCAAATAACCTCACTAACCCTAACCTATTCGGCTTCACCCCCCAATTGTCAACTTTACACCCTCTTCTTAAACTCACAGAAATAATCTCATCTGGTTTTCAACACAAGCAATCCACCGGAGCAGTTTTTCTCGATATTGCCAAAGCATTTGATCGTGTCTGGCTTCAAGGTCTAACCTTCAAAATGATTAAAAACAAATTTCCTCCCCCACTCATCCTCCTTACACACTCTTATTGCAACGATCGTTTCTTCCAGGTTAGAGTTCAAGACACAATTTCCACGCCACGTAAAATAAATTCAGGAGTAGCTCAAGGAAGTTTGATCGGCCCATTTTTATTTAACTATTACATTAATGATATTCCAAATTACTCCCTCACAACGTTAAATATGTACGCAGATGATACCGCTATTGTTGCTAAATTTAAAAATCCCAAAACTGTCACCTTCGCTCTTAACAAACACCTTGAGCTACTCCAGAACTACTACAACAAATGGAAAATCAAAATTAATGTCGATAAATCACAGGCAGTTATTTTTACTAAAAGAAAAACCACCCCCACCCACCCACCTTCTTCCAAAAACAAATCCCATGGGAAAACAACGCTAAATACCTTGGCCTCACCTTTGATAAGCACCTAACCTGGAGGAAACACATCTTAATTACCAGAGAGAAATTCAGAAGATTATCACATAAAGTTTATCCTCTCATTAATAGGAAATCAAAAATGAATCTCCATAATAAAGTTTTAATTTACACTGCCATCATGAGACCAATCCTAAGCTATGCAAGTCCTATCTGGGCTTACTGTGCCAAATCTAATCTAAATATTCTAGAAAATTCCCAGAGCTCAATTATTCGAATGATCGCCAGGGCTTCCATGTTTATGAAAAATAAAGAAATCTATGAAGCACTGCAAATTTCCACGTTCAAAAATCATATTCAAAAATTAGCATCCAAATTTTTTAACTTTCTCGAAACCATCAATAATCCTAATATTAAGAACTTAGAGAACTACCAAATTACTGCAACTACTAAAAGACCCAAACAAATTCTTTTTGATTACAACCCCCATAATTTTTAAACTGCTTAATCCTATTCCTTCACATATTCACGCACTTCTTTGTTCGCTCCGCTTATCTCCGTACTCACTTCCGCATTCCAACGTCAGGAAGGTTACGTTTTTTAAAGTTCCAGCAGTGGCATGAACTGCTTTTTACAACGTTTTTCTGAATTTCACTTGGTGTGTGTGTGTGTGTGAGTGTGTGTGTGTGTCATCAAATTTTCGATCGTTAATTTAACCAACTTCCCATCAAGCTAGAGCTTTGAAATTTCGGGAATCGTTCGTACTCCCCTAACAATGCAATATTTAGACGTTTGCGACAAGTTTTAACTAATATTTCAATAATTTTAATAAGTCAAAATATTCTTTCCTCTAGGTACTTTTAGGATTGAGGAAAAAAAAATTTCCCCCTCTGGGAACACCGGGCACTCCCCACACCACATGACGCCTCGTAAAACTATTGTACTCACAAAGGGGAGATACTATCTCCGAGATAGTAAGGGTTGCTGACTTTTAGTCAATAATCATGAGCAAGAAAGGAAGTTTCCAATATTTGGCACCATGTCTTATCACAATAATTTTTTCTGAATTCTGGTTTCCATTTTTTTTTAATAGAAAGGCTTACAAACTTTCAAATGCATGTTTTGATTTTATGAGTATTATGAATTTTTTAATACGCTCACAAATGTCTCTTTTTTAAGTAAATTTTAAAGTTAAAAATAACCAACAGTTATAACTAATATTTCAATAATTTTCTTTAATAAACTTTGCCACCATATAAAAACGTTGTTTTTAAAAACGTTGGTTTTTATATCGAATTATTCTTTGTCTAATGGAGCATGGCATGGATAGAAACATGAAGGTATTAATGATTTTGTGAGTAAAATTTTTGAATTGGTAGTAAAGAGAGGATTGAATAGTGTTAGAGTGACTTATGAGTGTTGAGTGGGATGAGCGATATGATTGGTAGAAGCGAGCGGAGGGTAGGGTCTGCCGTGGGTGAGGGGGAGCAAGCGCTGCGCTCTCGCCGGGGCAGGGTAGCAGTAGGTGAGAGGGTGGAACTGCCGATGGGAAGGGGTGAGCGGGGCTCAACCCTAGCCGGGGCAGGGAGGAAAGGACAGGGAGTAGGGGAAGGAGAGTGGTTAGGTTTGCTGAGAGAAGGGGGAGCAGAGCTCCTTACCGTGGCAGGGTGGAGAGGGAGAGAGAGAAGAAGGGAGAAACGGTAAGAGAGAAAGTTTTTGATCAGCTATTCGAACAGCTGATCGAGGTGGGGAAGTGGGTCAAATTTCGGTTTGTCGTAGGTTTCTTTAAAAGGTCAGATTTTGGATTGATGCAAGGCGATGATAGTAGTTAATTTCTTGAATGATGGTAGATTGGGCGTTGATGGTTGGGTTGTTGTGGTTTTCAATGCTATTGAGAAATGACTCACAGAGCTTGTGGATAGTTTTTGCGATGGAGGGTATCTTGAGTTCAGTATGAAGGAATCGGATTGCCATGTATCTAGGGGCTCTTGCGATGTGTCGGTGGAAGATGTTTTGGGTTCTTTGAACTCTTTTTCTATGATTGATGGCGGTGCAGCCCCAGATTTGGCAGCCGTAGGTGATCACTGGTAGGATGTAGGTTTTGTAGATTAAGAGCTTGTTTGAAAGAGATAATTTTGACTTTTTTCCAAGTAGAGGTTGTAGAAAATAGAATTTTCTGGAAGCTTTTTGGATGATGGACTCGATGTGATATTTAAAGGTGAGTTTTGGGTCTAGCTGGATACCTAGATAGGTGACTTGATCAGCCCATTCTATGTATTCATCGAAGAAGTTGATAGGAGGAGGTGGGTTGTAGGGTCTATTGCTGTGGTTGAAGAGGATGGCGTGGGATTTGCTTGCATTTATTTTGATTCTCCAGAGAGAAAGCCAGTCTTCTAGGATCTCGACGTAATCTTGGAGGATATATTGGATTTCAGTGATAGATTTGTTTTTTGTTAAAATGGCCGCGTCGTCCGCAAAAAGGCAGATTTCAACATAGGGTGAGGTGGGGAAGTCATATGTATATAAAGAAAAAATTTGGGGAGAGATCAAACTTCCCTGTGGTGTTCCTGCAGATATATGACATATTTTAGAGAGGTGGTGATGAAGTTTAACTTGAAATGTTCTGTTTGATAAATAGCTATTTATAAGTTGAATGAGATAAGTAGGAAAGTTGAGTTGGATGAGTCGGAAAATCAGTCCCTTGTGCCAGATGCGATGGAACGCTTTCTGTACATCAAGGAATAGACCACCTGAGATGATTTTATTTTTGGAATTGGATTTTACGAAATTTACTACTCTAAGTAGTTGATGACAGGTTGAGGTGTCCTCTCGGAAGCCATGTTGATGTGGAGGGATGATATTGTAGATGTCGGAGAAGTACTGTAAACGTTTAAGGATGATTTTTTTCAAAAATTTTTGCTATTGTAGAGATGAGGCTGATAGGTCGGTAGTTGTTAGGATCTTGAAGGTCTTTTCCTGGCTTCGGAATCATGGTGATGACTGCGTGTTTCCAGGCTTGAGGAAAATGATTTAATTGAATACATCTATTGAAGATTTTAGTGAGATAGGTGATGGAGTTGAGAGTAAGGGATTTTAGTGCAAAGTTTTTGATTTTGTCTGGTCCCGGAGCTTTTACAATATCTAGTTTGAGGATGATTTCCATGACTTCGTTGGGAGAGGTGAGAGGAGGGTTGTTGGCGTCGTGTGGAGTGTTGAGGAATCGGTTTACTGTGTCTTCCACCATAATGGTGTGCCGTTCATTTTCGGGTTCTTCGTTGACTTGGAAGGAGTCTTCGAGGGTGTCAGCGAAGAGGTTAGCTTTGTCGATGGTATTGTAGACTGGTCCTTGGTCACTATTGAGAGGAGGGATGATGGTAGGCTTGGATTGGTGGTACTTGATGAGTTTGTAGAGTGAGTTGTCTTCGGCATTTGCAGTGAGAAGGGTGAAATTTAATCTATTTTCTCTGATGAGGTTAAGTTCTTTTTTGATCTCTCTTTGCATTTTGTTTAATGTAGTGCGGTATGGGGGGGGGAATCTTGTGTCTTGCCACAATTTTCTTTGTCGATTTTTTTCTTTTATTTTCTCACGAAGGTGAGGTGGAATAGTGGAGGGTGAGGAGGAGATAACTTTGCATTTACTAGCTTGCGTAATTGCACTATTGATGGTGGTGGTGAGAAGGTTGATTGAATTATCAATTTCTTCAGTATTTTCTATTTTCGGGTTTCCTGGGATATTGTCGTGGATGATGAGCTGATATTTATTCCATTTTGTGAAGTTGTAGGTGATTGGAGCTGGGGGGATGAAATCTTGGAGGCTTACAGTGAAATGAACCGGGTTATGGTCGCTCGTAAGGTCGGGTATGGCTATTGCGGCAATGTCGTTGATACCAGTTCCTATGCAGAAATCAAGGGTGGCATTTTTGTATCTTGGGCAAGAGGAGATCCTGGTGGGTTGGTTTGGTGCAAAGATATTAATATTTGTGGAGGTTATGAAGTTGAATAATTGTCTACCAGCAATATCGTCTCGGGATGAGGGGCTCCAGGAATGGTGTTTGGAGTTGAAGTCTCCGATGATAAGACAATTTGCCCTGTTTCGGAATACTTTCTTGAGGTCTTCTATATAATTAATGGGGGCTCTGCCATTCGGGATTCTATAAATATTACATATGGTGAGATTATTGTTGTTATTTAATTCGACGTTGATAGTGGTATTTTCAAAACTTGAGGTGAAGATTTTGATGCTATGGTGAGAGATTGAGTTTTTGATGAGAGTAGCTGTCCCTCCTCCTTTGTGAGTAAGGCGGTCTGTTCTATGAACTGTGTAGTTGGGGTGGCTGAGGTTGTCGCAGGGTCTAAGGAAGGTTTCTTGAATGCATATGATATCTGGGCTATTGTCATCTATGAATGTAGCTAGCTCCTGGAATCTTGCGTGGAGACCATCAGCGTTCCAGGAGATAATTTTGAGAGAATGGAAATTTCTATTTGGGTGGAACATTAGAAGGTGAAATCTAGACCTAGAAGGGTGCAGCAAGCCATAAACCTGTCTGCCTTTGATATATTTGATGAGGATATTGCTATGAACTGCTTGATAGAGGAGAACATTTCAACAACTTGTGGATTTTGCATTTGGGCTGATAAAGAAGCTAGGTTTGAAGTTTGGATCAGTGGTGTCTGTGTGGAGGTTTGCGGTGGGGTGATGATGACAGGAACTGCGGTAGATGGTTGAGGTTTGCTTGTTTGACTTTGTAGTTGTGCTGCCTGTTGTTTAAGTCTTTCTTCCCAAACGTTAACCGTCGGGGCGGGTGCAGGTTGGACTGAAGTGGTTTTTTCTTCTTTTTCTGTTATGGGTTTGTTTCTTGGGTTTCTAGGACAACCTTGGTAGTTTGCAGGGTGGGCGTCACCGCAGAGACAGCACTGTGGTGGTTGATCGACAGTTTTTTGACAAGCTTTAGTGAGGTGATCGCCTGCGCATTTGAGACATCTTGGAGGGCGGTAACAGTGGACGGTTATGGAAGATTCCCCGGCAGCGGTAGCATTGAGGGGGACTGGTTTTCTTCTTGAGCGCTTCTATTTTAATTTTCATTGAGCATAGCTCAGTGATGTTGAAGATGCCTTTGTTTTCTTCTGATTTTGGTAGAGTTATTAGGAATAGGGGCATAGAGGGCCCAGTTTTACGGTTTGTCATGGCGTAGCATTCAATGATTTTGTAGTTTAAGAGGGCAAGTTCGTGAACGATTTCCTGTTTCGGCATGTCGACAGGCATGCCCCTCAAGACAACCTTCATGCATTTGTCCTCAGGTAGTTGGTAGGTATATGCGGATAGGTTGTGTTGTTCAACGTATCTTCGTATATTGATATAGGCTGCTGGGGTCTGAGGGAAAATTTTAAGGCTTGTTCCAATGAGTTTGGCCGATAATTTGAGACTTGTGATGGTTTGGAGTTCACGGAGTAAGGCTGAGGAGTTGACTACGTTATCTATAGTAATTGGAGGGGCTGTGAGTGGTTTAGGCAACATTTGTTGATTTGGAATGGTTCGGATCGAAGGAGTAGCTGTGGAGGTACTAGGTTGGGCGATCAGGGCGGCTGTTATGACTGGAGTTGGAGCTGGAGGCTGTTTGTTTGCAAGAGAAGCTGGTTTTTTACTAGGGCCATGTTTCTTTTTTGGTTTGGTAGTGGTTTTTTCTGGAGTTGGAGATGGAGGCAGTGGTTCATCAATTTGGAGTTCCTCGGGAGGGTCCTCAATATAGAGAACACTGAATTTGTTTTGGCAGGTGGTAGCTTCTAATTTTTGTTTTTTGCTGGTCTCACCAGGTAAGGAGTTTTTTCTCTGTCGTGGTTTTGCGAGAACAAAGGGAGTTTGGGTGGCAGGGTTTTGAATACCCCATGATTGGCATAAATTTGTAAATTGGTTGAGGTCATCTTTCATTTCTTGATGTTTGAGAATGGAGAATTTTAATCTGGCTTCTTCGATGATTTTAATCAGGTCATTTGAAATGTTATTACTGACGTTGATATCAGGGAACATGAAGTTTGAGAGACAATTTAGTTTATTTTCGGCGAAGATGGCTATGGATAGGTAATCAGAGGAGTTTTGTATGGAGGAGAGGTTAGCGCGAAGTGCATCCACCCTAACTGATTCAAGAAAGGATTCCAACGACTCACCTGAAGGAGCGTTAGTATCCATTGTAGTTGAGGTTTCCATGTCCAGGGCAGGCCCAGGAGCAGATGGCGTAATCTCAGGGGTGGTAGTGGTCTGTAGGTGGGAAATCTCTGGATCTGAGGTTTCCATCTTCGTCTCAGGAGTCGTCACGGATGGGAATCGAGAATAGAAGAGCAAAAATAGTTAAATACGTGAGCTAAGAATAACCAAAGAAAGCAACAAGCTAGGATGAACTCAAAAAGAGACGTCCTAACATGACGACAATTCACCACAAAGTTGGAACATTTCAGTTGGCTATCTCGTCATCCAAAATAGTCAAATACAAACAATACAAAATATAAGTTTATTCAAAGAGCCATTCTTTTTTTAAACTTAAGCTTTGTTTTAGTACACATTTTTATGGAAATAATAAGGATTAAAAGTACACTCTCAAACTTGCCTTAGCAAAATATGTCTTAGTTTAACAAACGGTACATTGAATAAAATTTGGTATCATGCATATATAAAGATAATATTCCCCCCCCACACCACCCCAGTCGGGTTTTTCCAAACCCTTAACCATACAGCACTATTGGCGAGAAACAATACAGACAAACGGTTTTATACTAATTAATAAAAACATTTTTAAACAATACAGACAAACGGTTTTATACTAATTAATAAAAACATTTTTTAACGAAACACAATTTTTGTTGGAAATAAATTGTTTTTGTAATGAATCAAAACAATGACAGTTTATATCGGTCGGAATATATTCGGAACGTTGAGAAAAAGACACAGAAAGAAAACCTATTTGGAATAATTTGAAGTTCCGTTAAAGTATTTTTCTTAATTAGACCTGTATGTATGATGAATTAAATTCGAATTGTATTCGAACAAAATATTTAAGTAGTGTTTGAATACACACCTCTTTTGTGAATCTGTACTAAAATAAATGGTAAGGTAAAAAAAAAAAGAGTTTCGTTACATTTCTTTGTGTTTTCTGATTCCTATGAAAGTTTAACGTTCTTATTTATGTACAGAGTAAACAAAATTTTTGTTAATGGTTCCGAATTTTTTTTTTTTTTTTGCAAATTTGTATATTTAAATGCAAAGTATTTTATGTTAAATTTGTATTTAATAGTCAAAAATATATTCTAATTTGTACACCCATTTTAATAGCAATAGTTTTTAGATGATAGAAATATATTTGTTTACTTTTGAAAAGTTATAAAATATTCTAAATGTACATAGATATCTCATAATATGCAACAAAAACATGAGATAAAGATGTTATGAAGTTAGACTCTCGAAAAGTAAGCAACATTTTAGGTTTTTGGTTTTATGTGCCTGTTACTTAGCAAACATTTCGAGAGTGAATAAAAGAGAAAAGTTTCTAGACTGAAAAATGAATAATTCAAAGTGAAATTCAACAACAAACACAATGTATACGCAGTTAAATGATACAAGCAATTTTTTTGGATGTTGCATTCCATCAGTTTGTTTTTAAAATGAATTTCTTTTTTCTAAATCCTGTAACTTTTGGGCATAATTGATAACACCAGGTGTTCGTTTTATCCTGTCTCTTTAGGGATGACAATTATCAATATTACATATATAGGCAAAACTCAACATGAGATTTAAAAAATATTAAATATATTTTTCTTGGTTATATAAATGGGAAACAATTTTTTTTTTTACTTTGCTCCGATTCCAAAATTTTTAACTTGACACAATTTTTTGATAACATATGTTATATGCATACATACTAATCAATACAAATATATTTGAAAATGTCATTTAAATTTATTTAAAAATACAGTATCTACTACTTTTTCAAAGTTTAATATTCTTAAGCAATTTTTTTTTATATGAAAACATTTGCTTATGTCAGAAGCAGGTAGTTTATGTCTCACATTCAAGATCTATGACTTTACATCAACTCAAAAACAATTGTTAGCACCATACCGTTTTCTAATACAGTGGAGAAAAAGAAGTTTAAAGTTTTGAAGTTTAGAAAAATAAATGTGAGGCCTAAAATATTGTATTCCTTATTAATGTATATTATTATTCAGTTTGTAACAGTTCCCATGATTGTAACTTTAACGAGACTGCTAACGCCATCTGTTGTGAAGTTGAAAAAGAGAGACTTCTTTCTATCCTTTAGTTGTGCGTTTTATTAATATATTTTTAATTTTGCATACAGTTGTTCAAAGCTAGTAATTCGAAATTCCTTATTTCTGAAAGTCTATTACACAAGTTTGTAAATTTTGACATGAATATGTCTTAACTTATGTATGCTTCCTTTAGCGTCAACATAATAGTTTGGTAAGGTGCAACGAATTAAACAAAATGTATTAATGATGGGGGGAAACAGGACCAGTACTAATTTATTGGTGCGATGGGTTATAAATGTATGTTCTTTTTTTCTTTTAGATAAATAACTTCGGAGCAAATGTTGCTTTTTCCTATATTTTACAAAATATATAATTTGTTATATTTTGATTCTTTATAAATATTTTTGTTTGAAATACCCCTTTTTCATATTTTACACTATTGTAACAGATAGTAGTGACAATACAGAGATATGTTTCATATAATGGGCAAAGAGAAAAGAGTATGGATTTTTTTTTCTTCTGTTTTCCAGAGATAGGTGTGGAATTTTTGAACAATTTGTACTTCGTACCATCTTTGAACCCCGATTCAGTGATGAAAGTAAATTATTGAAACGAGGACAATTACCTTCCAAGTATAATTCCAGGAATATTTGTTTGTAAGTATTAGAATATTTTTGCAGTTGTTTTTGAAAGGTGTAAAGAAAGCATCTTAATTAAACCTAAAGTTGTAATTTTAAAAATTATATACATATTGATTGATTTTTCTTCCTAGTTACATAATTTTTTTTGTAATGTGGAATCAAATAAAAATGAATTTAAAAATACCCTTTTTTGCGATTTTCTTACAAAAAATAAAGAAATAAATTCTTCAAAATTCAGATTGAAGAAAGGTATAAAAATTTTCCTTATTTACTGTTATAAATTATCTTTTCAAATTGAATATTTTCAATTAAAAAAATCTTAACATAAAATCAGATAGTTAAATTATGTCTTGCACAATTAAATGTAAAATTGAAATAGAAAAAAAAAGCACTCTAATTTTGAAAACTCAAACATTATACTTCGAATAATTCATTTCCCTTTCAGAGAATATAATTTACTTCCTTGAATCCTCAAGTTATAATAATCATGCTCTGTGAGAATTCTAAAAATACGAAGAAATTCAGAAAACAAGTAATATATATATATATATAAAAAATTTTAGTCAATTCCTACTTAGGTTTAAAAATTTTTTTAGTTGCTTTTTATTAAATAATTACAATTTATATAAATATGTATACACATAGGACAGAATCCCAATATTAAGTGGCAAAAGAAATTTTTTCTCAGCGATCTACACGTTTCGTCACTGACGATATTTGTTCCTTAATTTATATCCTGCTAAATATCTTATATAAGAGAAATTTTTTTTCCCATATAAAACTAAAATTAATTATTTGAAAATTAAATAAAAAAATTTTATGCTTCGACGAGATTCGATCCGAAGGCATGAAGATTCTACGGCGACGCTCTATCAACTTTGCCATTGCAATACAAATGACATAGTTGAAGCATTGGCTTGTTTCTTAATTCATCCGGTAAATTAAATGGTTGGAATGCAATTTAGCTCAACCACCCTTAGCGACAGGAATTATTTGGCGGTATTTGGCCAAATGTGGCTACTCTGGTTCGCTTCACAGACTTAAAGTTCAGCCAAAAAAAAAAATCTCCAAGTTTAGCAATTTTTGAAATCGCGCCGAGTGGTTGGACTCAACTGCATTTTCACCAATTAAATTTATGTATAAATTTGACAATAATTTGGATGATAAATGTGCACCGCATAGTTCCAAATGAGGGAGGGAAACTTGTTTTATGGGTGTTACTTTAGTTTTCGAAACTAATAACTGAACTATAATTTCGTCGCTGTGTTTTTAAAACGTTTTTCTGAATTTCACTTGGTGTGTGTGTGTGAGTGTGTGTGTCATCAAATTTTCGATCGTTAATTTAACCAACTTCCCATCAAGCTAGAGCTTTGAAATTTCGGGAATCGTTCGTACTCGCCTAACAATGCAATATTTAGACATTTGCGACAAGTTTTAACTAATATTTCAATAATTTTAATGTCAAAATATTCTTTCCTCTCGGAGCTTTTAGGATTGAGGAAAAAATTTCTTTCCCCCTCTGGGAACACCGGGCACTCCCCACACCCCATGAGGTATCGTAAAACTAACAAAGGGGAGATAGTAAGGGTTGCTGACTTTTAGTCGTCAGTAATCATTCGCAAGAAAGAAAGATTCCAATATTTGGCGCCGTGTCTTATCACAATAATTTTTTCTGAATTCTGGTTCCCCATTTTTTTAACAGAATGACTTACAAACTTTCAAATGCATGTTTTGATTTTATGAGTATTATGAATTTTTTAATACACTCACAAATGTCTCTTTTTAAGTAAATTTTAAAGTTAAAAATAGCTAACAGTTTGAACTAATATTTCAATAATTTTCTTTAATAAAATTTGCCACCATATAAAAACGTTGTTTTTAAAAACGTTGGTTTTTATATCGAATTATTTACGATGATAAAATGTGGCAGCAGAGGCAGGTGAGGAAGCCCCAAAAATTTTGTAATTCTACAGTATTTTCTGTTGTGGTTACCCATCTGGGAACAGTAAGGCGGTTGATTTAAATGAATACTTTTTGAAACTAGGACTATTCTTCATCTAAATGTTGTAACACATCGATCAATAACTCCCGAGTCTAAAATTGAAAACAACATTTTTTTT